>CM064524.1:2703403-2765942 GCA_032716605.1 Paralithodes platypus | reverse complement strand
TCTTAATTAGTTGTCTCTCTCTCTCTCTCTCTCTCTCTCTCTCTCTCTTATAATCTAATATGCTAACCAGGTGATACTGCACTTGATTGGTTTGTGTTAGATAACTCTACGGCTGATTGACCAATGGTACTGTGCATTATATTTCTTGCTTTTGTTTTGTAACTGAACAATATTATTCGGAGAGAAACCCATCCGCCAATCAGCTTGAAGAGAGTGTTCTAGTTCAAAGAGATCAGGTGAAATCTATATAGGTAAAAAACAAAAGCAAAAGCAAATAATACTAATATTTAGATAGACAATTTCAAATATAGTTTAGATCTTAATTAAGACCAGACTGCCGACAGGGACCCCAAACTCAGTTTTACTCCAATTCCTTTTCACACGAACATCCAGTTATAACTTCTCTAACGAGCTGTAAGGTTTTTGCTTTCTTTCGGCAACTTAAGAACCAAGAAAAGATTAAATTATAACTAATTAAACAAATAATACATTCGAATAACAGTGTATCATATTTATAGACTTGTTCTCCTCAGGCCATTTTATCAATAAGTACCACAGTCTTGCAGGTAAACAGTGTGTATATACTGTATGTGAATAAATGCCTGTTTAACATTTTGTGAGTGTTGTGTAAATGTTGTATAGAAGAAAGGTCCGTCCATAAAGGAACAGATAAAGAGAGAACAGAGAGAGCCCAGCCATAAATCCTTGTCGACTCCGCCATTGGTCTTTAATTAATTGACCCAAACCAATATTTTAGGGGAAGGGAAGATCTCACGACTAAACAATAAAAGGAAGACTTGTATAATATGAAGACAATGTAACAGTGTGCTTATCAAGATAAATAATGAGATTTGAAGATATTTTGTTGTCATAGGATTTATGTTGTCATAGGATGGTTAGAGAACAAAAGAAGCGGAAAGAGAGAGTGTGTGTGTGTATGTGTGTTTTTGTATCTTGTAGCTGGAAAACTGTCTTGATGGTGTAGTGGTTAGAGTGTTTAAGATCTGTATGTGGTAACCCAGGTTTGAATCCCGGGAGGATCATATGCTTTCATTAATGTCATTAGGAGGTGTTTGTTGTTGGGAATGATATTAATAGATTAGATTATGCAACAAGCAATCTGATATATGGAATTTGGAAAGGAGATTGTGTTAGTGAAGTATAACAGTCATGGTGTTATGCATTAGGGTATGTATTACTGCGGTGCTCATCTCCGTTACTTAGCTCATTGGTGCCTGGTGTTAGTGAAGTATAACAGTCATGGTACAGCGGTGCTCATCTCTGTTACTTAGCTCAAGAAGTTATATTATCCAGTTTTACAATAGTTATCACCAGGTGGGAGGTTTTAATTTGTTCCTTAGACATCCATGAAGCTTAAATTACACCCCCTTTTTGGATAAATTTCAAAATCAAATCAGTAGAAAAGGTTCCTCATTATATACAGGCTTGCTATCGCTAGGCATGAACAAAATCGACACTTAGATGGCACAAAAGGTATTAAAATTGACAGAAATAGGTCGAAAGTTCTTAAAATCGTAAAACTAATGGACCAAACGTCATAACATCTCAAAAGCAATGGGGCCAAACATGAGTGAGAAAGGTGTTTAGAAAAAAATCCCTCAAGTGGAAATCTGCCCTTAAACCATAAGCTCCTCATTTACCCACCTGCCTTATGAGAGGCCAAACAACTTAACCCCTTCTGTACCGGCGACGTCTTTTTAAGTTTATTATGGCTATATTTAGACGAGTTTGTGCAGGTTAAGAAGGATTTGTGGTAGTGAAAATTATTAAGTAAGATAGTTCGAAGCCTATTAATAGCTGGTGGCTATTTTTGTACGGAATAAATTCGTCTAATACTTGCCAGAATAAAATACAAATTATTTCGCCGGTACAGAAGGGTGCCAGTGGTTCTTGTTCTGTGTTATAGTATAGTGTATAGTAATTATATTTTGAAGGAGTAGTGTTTGTTTTATGGTCTATATATTTGTCTCTAACAATGTATTTTGAGTTTCCTCGGTAGACCTCAATCAAGCTTAAAGAAACACCGTCTAGACTCCCTTTCAAGATTAGTTTGTACATTTTTCTGTAGAAAAATGTCGCGGCCGAAGGCCGTTTCCTTCTAAAATTACAGGTCAGCTATCGCTCAATATGAAAACATTGACAACTAAGTGGCACGAAAGGGCCTAATATTCGCAACAAAATGGGGCGAAAGGCCTCAAAATAGCCAAACTAACGGAAAGAACGTCTTAAAATCTCAAAACTAATATGCTAACATGTGCATCATATTGATGATAGTATATAAAGATTGCATCATATAGTGATGATATTAAATAAAGGTGCATCATATAGTAATATATTTTATAAGGTGTGCATCATATAGTGATGATATTAAATAAAGGTGTGCATCATATAGTAAATATATTTTATAAAGGTGTGCATCATATAATGATGATATTAAATAAAGGTGTGCATCATTTAGGGGAGGTGTGTGAGTGGTCTTGCCACTGGCCTGGTAATCCAAAGGTCCCGGGTTCAAATCCCGATGTATCAATGGGAAGATATTATTGGGATGGAATTTGTGCTGTACCTAGTATCAGTGCATTACCACAAGCCCACCGAAACGTCAATAAAATACCCTCATTGTTCCCTGATTAATAGCACTGTATGAATATTCCCATATTCAAAATATGCTATAGGGGTGCAATGCCTGCTCACTTATATTCTCAACAGGTGGCGTTGTGTGTGTGTAAGTGTGAGATTCCGAGTGTAGGGGGTGAGACAGTGAAGCACGGGAACGAGATGGCTTCAGAGATGGGGTCGTTTCGGGCCATGAGTGAGCACCGTGCCTCATGTGAAGGCAAGATGGCAGGTGCTCGTTGTACTCTACGTGCTTCACATGTCTCACTCCCTAGACTGGAACAAGACCTCACGGGCTTCACTGTTCATTGTAAAGCGGTGGCATGTTAAGGCTCTCAGCCTATGCCCGAGAGGAAGTAAGTTGGAATATAGAAAAAAAAAAAAAAAAAAAAAAAAAAATCATATAGTAAATATATTTTATAAAGGTGTGCATCATATAGTAATAATATTATCATACTAACTCTTGGTCATCCAACTTTCGGGACTTCGGTGAGACTTTTTCTGTGGCACTAGACATATCGAAGGCCGTCGATAGAGTCTGGCACAAATCTTTAATTTCCAAACTGCCCTCCTTCGGTTTCTGTCCCTCCATCTGTGCCTTTTGTCTCTAATTTCCTTTCCGGCCGTTCCATAGCTGCGGTTGTGGACGGCCATCGCTCAATTCCTCATCCTATCAACTCTGGTGTTCCTCAGGGTTCTGTCCTATCTCCTATTCTCTTTCTAATTTTCATAAATGATCTTCTCAACTGTACATCTAGTCCCATCCATTCATATGCAGACGACTCTACTTTACACCACTCAATTAGTTTTCCAGAACGCCCAGCCAGCAGTCCCTCAAAAGTAAACGTAATGAAGCCATAAAATGCTTATCTTCCGATCTAGCTACTATTTCCAATTGGGGTGAGAGAAAACCTTGTTTACATTTAATGCTTCCAAAACTCAATTTATCCATCTTACTACCTGTCAGGAACCTCTCGAGGACTATCCCTTATTCTTCAACAATACAAAAATCAACCCTTTATCTTCCCTCAATGTTCTCGGTGTCTCTATTTCTTCTGCTCTCACTTGGAAAGACCATATTACCAGTCTCGCTAAGGCAGCCTCCGAGAAGCTGGGTGTGCTCAACCGCCTCAAGGGGTTCTTTACCCCTGCGCAGCTAGTTGCTCTGTACAGGGGCACAGTGCGTCCTTGTATTGAGTATTGTTCACATGTGTGGGGAGGATCCTCTCACACCGCACTCCTAGATAAAGTAGAAAGGAAGCTTTTCGTATCATTAACTCCCGTCCACTCACCAATTCTCTGCAATCTCTCTCTCTTCGCCGTAATGTTGCATGTCTCTCACTATTCTATCGCTACTACAATAATCAGTGTTCCTCGAAGCTTTTCCAGTGTATACCACCTCCTCTACATAGGGTACGTAGTACCCGCCTTGCAACACAATCCCACCCCTACTCTGTGCAACTCTCCAATCCAAGAGTGAAACGTTATTCTCAGACTTTCTTCTATTCAACTACTGAGCTCTGGAACTCTCTCCCAAAATCAGTCTTTCCCTCTTCCTATGACTGAAATTGCTTCAAACTCCGTGTGTCCAGGCATTTTAGCTAGAACGTCCCCTGATTTCGGCCCTGTCACTCTTTTGAAATCTGGGAGAGGCACTCGCTGCAGGCAGTTATGCCTGTTGTCTCCCTTATTCACATAGAAAAACAAAAAAATAGTAACAATATTTTGTAAAGGTGTGCACCATATAGTAACAATATTGTATGAAGGTGTGCATCATATAGTAATAATATTGTATGAAGGTGTGCATCATAATATAGTTATAATATTTTATTTAGGTGTGCATCATATAGTAATAATATTGTATGAAGGTTTGCATCATATAATAATAATATTTGATTAAGGTGTGCATCACATAGTAATAATAATGTATTTAGTTGTGCATCATAAGTTATAGTCTATCTATATATTAATTGCCAGACTCCTTACTCCCATTAATGAGGGTGCCCATAAACAGAAGGCCCCCAAGCAGATCAATCCCCTGTAAGAGGGACAACCCATGCCAGTTTACTGAAGGACTTACAGGATTGACCACTTAATTTAGGGTCCATCCGAACCTGAGGCCCTCTATGTATCTTTTGAGCACTCTTGTTCTACAGTGGTGTTTGGCTAGTACATCCACTAACCTGCCTTACCCTTAGATAAGCAGTACGGCTTTGTATCAGGTTTACTCCCCTAGAATATAAATGCCTCGTATAATATGAAGATATAAACACACACAAAAGAATGATGCACCATTAGCATGTAGGGATCGGATAAGCCACCCATAATTTACATCTCGGTGAATATGGGCGACAGAAGAATAGGCCAAATCTCCGTGGGCTGTATAATGTATTGATACAAACAAACATGTTATCGACCAATGTTAAAGAGTCCCATCTACCAGGTATATAGTGATAATATTAATAATAGTAATACAATTTTATAAAGGTGTGCATCATATAGTAACAATATTCTATATAAGTGTTCATCAAATAGTGATGATATTATAAAAAGGTGTGCATCATAATTATAGTGATGGTATTATATAAAGATGTGCATCTTATATTAGTAATATTATATAAAAGTGTGCATCATATAGTAATAATATAATATAAAGGTGTGCATCATATAGTAATAATATTGTATAGAGGTGTGCATCATATAGTAATATTTTGTAAAGGTGTGCATCATATAGTAACAATATTTTATATTTTTTAGATTTCAACGTTCACCACCGCCAATGGCTCTCCTCTCTTTCCACTGACCAACCTGGTGAACAAGCCTACATCTTTTCTATCCCAAATGGCCTAGAATAGTTAGTCCAGCAACCCACCCGTATCCTGGATCACTTCGGATATCTGCCCAACATTCTTGACTTGTTTCTAACCTCTAACCCCTCTCCTTATAAATTAAATATGTTCTCTCCTTTGGGCTCCTCCGATCATAAACTTATCTCTGTCATCTGTTCTATTTCTCTGGTACGGTCATCCAATCCTCCCAGCAGGCGGCGCATGTGGCACTTTGGCCCTGCCGACTGGGAGGCTCTTTGGCAGTACATCTTTGATTTCCCATGAAATGACTTCTGCTTCCATGGCGGGGCACCCTCGGAGTGTGCTGAACGCATTACCGAGGTAATCCTCTCAGGCATGAAAGCTTACATTCCATATTCTTTCTCTCAGTCTAATGCAAAACTTTCTTGGTTTAGTCACGATTGTTCTACTGCTGTCCGCAATAAGGAGAAAGCATTCAAATAGTACCGTCGCCTTCAAACTCAAGAATATCATACTTCCCATACTTCTGCCCGGAATCAAGCCAAATCTGTTCTTCGACTGGCCAAACATTCTATCATCAATAATAAATGCACTGAACTATCCAACTCCAGCTCTTCCCAACCCTTCTGTCATCTAGCCAATAATCTCTCTAACAATTTTTCTTATATGTCTTTCCCTCCTCTTTGCCACTCTGACGGTGTTACCATTACTTTTGCCTCTGATAATGCGGAGCTCTTCGCTAGCACTTTCGGTAGAAACTCCACCTTGGATGATTCCGGTGTTATTCTCTCCACCCCCACCGGGCCCCTCCCCCCCCCCCCCCCCCCCCTAGTCTCCTACTTATGCCTAATATCGTATTCTCTTCAAAGAATGTACTATCCACCCTCTCTGGGATTAATACTAAGAAAGTGTACGGACCGGATGGTGTTCCTCCTGTTGTACTCAAAAACTCTGCTTCAATGCTGACTCCCTGACTAGGTAAACTCTTCTGTCTCTGTCTCTCCTCTAACGTCTTCCGTTCTTGCTGGAAGTTCGCTCACATTTAACCTGACCCAGAGAAGGGTGACAAATCATAACCCTCCAACTATCGTCCAATTGCTCTCATTCCTTGCATCTCTAAAGTGTTTTTAAACTATTCTTTTCTATTCAAAATATATTATGCATTATCTTCCCATAACCTACTCTCAGACCGCCAGTATGACTTCCTTAACCCTTTCGCTGCGGGTGACGTTCTGGAATGTTTTGGCAAGTTACAGCAATTTCCAGGCTTTAAAAGCCTGTAAAAAACGTAAAAATCGAGTGACAGTGGGCGGGAGCGTGAGGGGCCCACCTCCGACCCTCAGAGCACCGAGCGGCTCACTGAGCTAGGCTGTGTCTCGCGCGTGTCTCTCTCTGTCTCTCTCATAAGTGCAGCCAAGCGGGCGAGTGTTACATAATAGCTTGGTTCCCGCGTTTCACTGGGATCACTACGGGTGAACCAGACCACGTATACGGTCCGTTCTGGTGTAATTTTGAAGCTATTTTCGCCTAGTTTTCGGCATTATACACTTCATTTAATACAGATGCTTGATTTATCATTCAGGAGTGCCTGAATATGCCCTAAATAGCCCAAACAAGGCCGCAGCCAAAGGGTTAAGAGCTGCTCTACTGGTAATCTTCATTCTTATCTTACTAACTCTTAGTCTTCCTTCATTCGAGACTTCTGTGATACCTTTTTCTGTTGTGCTAGACATATCGAAGGCCTTCGATATAGTCTGGCACAAATTCCTCATTTCCAAACTACCCTCCTTCGGTTTTATCCCTCCATTTGTGCCTTTGTCTCTAATTTCCTTTCTGGCCGTTACATAGCTGCGGTTGTGGACGGCCACTTCCTCAACCTATCAACTCCGGTGTTCCTCAGGGTTCTGTCCTATCTCCAATTATCTTCCTAGTATTCATAAACGACCTTCTGAACTGCACCTCCAGTCCCATTCACTCATATGCTGACAACTCCACAAAATCACTCACAGAAGGAACTCCAAAACTCAAGTAAGGAGGCCCTAAGCACCTATCTTCTGATCTCTACTTTCTCTAAATTGGAGAAAACCTTGTGACTTTCAATGCTTCCAAAACTCAATTTCTCTAGATTCTGTCTACTGGTCGCCCCCATCCAGACAACTATCACTTACTCTTCAACAACATTCATAGTAACCCTTAATCTTCTCTTAATATTATCGGTCTCTTTTGTTTCTGCTGTTCTCTCTTGGAAAGATCATATTACCGCTCTTGCTAAAAACAGCTTCCCAGAAGCTGGGTGTGCTCAACTGCCTCCGGGGGTTCTTTAGCCTTGCGCAACTTCTTGCTCTGTACAGGGGCACAGTGCGTCCATGTATTGAGTATTGTTCACACATGTGGGGAGGATCCTCTCTCACAGCACTTCTAGACAAAGTAGAAAAGAAAACCTTCCATCTCATTAACTCACCGTCCACTCACCAATTCTCTGCAGTCTCTCTCTCTCTTCGCAGCAATGTTGCATCTCTCTCACTATTCTACCGCTATTACAATAATCAGCGTTCCTCAGAGCTCTCTCAGTGTATACCACCCCCTCTTCGTAGAACACGTAGCACCTGTCTTGCAACACAATTCCCACCCCTACTCTGTGCAACTATCCAACCCAAGAGTGAAACATTATTCCCAATCTTTCTTTTATTCAACAGGTGAGCCCTGTCATCTCTCCCGAATCAGTCTTTACCTCACCCTATGACTTAAATTGCTTCAAACTCCGTGTGTCCAGGCATTTTGGCTCGAACGTCCCTTAATGTTGGCCCTGTCGCTCTTTCAACTCTCGTCACAGGCAGTTCTGATATTTGTCTCCCTCACTCACATAGAAAATATATAATAATATAGTAATTAAAATGCCCCAGAACAAGAAGCCCACCACAGAAGCCACGAGCGAACACCACACAGAAACACCCGGAAGAAAGGTCCACAGAACGAAAGGACCAGCTGACCGAGCCCGCCATTCCAGGCAGGCCCAAGCCCGCAGGGCTAAACAGCTCCAGGACACACCCATTTACCTTTTCTAAAACCGACCATTTTCCACACCTCACGTACACTAACCCCTCGTGTCCTACACTTATTAACTACAAAGATGATGAACAGGAATATACATTCATATTAAAAACACCCATGCCTGTCCCGACGTTGAGCCAATGCCAACACATCAGACAGCCATAATTATATCTATGTATGTTCTTGCATCCGAGAAGTAGATGTTATATATCTTAGAAGTTAAAGCACCCACGCTGTCCCTAGATCTCTTATATCATTTTCCATGACGAGTATAGATATATGTAACCCGTGCTCAGTCGCCCCTTGCATTGCTCCTCTAGTAACTAAGTATTAATATTAACATTCCCTAACATCTTGTCTTGCCAGACTAAGCTTCTGAAGACCCATCCCCCCATAAATCTATGTATGCAACCCTCAGGTTAAGTATTTTTATCCGCCATTGTGTCCACCTTTTTCCATTTACTTTCCACAATTGTCATACGTCTTCCCCTTGCCTCCTTCGTATCCACAGTCCACACTACGCCAATTTACTTCGTGTCTTACACCTCTTACCCCAACCAGAGATTATATAAGATAACCTGGTTATCAGTATCTGTCATAAGTACCCCGAAACAATAACTAAGTACCCCTACGAACTGCCACTGTGGTTGGTATTTTATATTTAATAGAAAACGCAGTTCCCAAGTCCAACTAATAGTATCCATAACCCTCTGACTGATCACATAACTCTATCTTTTCCAGACTCGTATACCACCCCATAGTTGCATTCCCTGGTAGCATTTGGCTAACGTATTCTACTGCCTTTTCAAACTTCCATATCAATTGTAGCCTAATGCCACCCCCACGCCCAGGGACCTTAGGGGCCAAATTTCCCTGTAGCCCTTGAACTCTCCCCCCCCCCCTCTCATTAAGACACCCGCGCTTCTCGACTCTTGTCCGACCTAGCCTCTCTCTCATACCTCTTGAAGATCCTTGAATTGTCCGTTACTAACGCTCTCCAACCTTGTATATATACTCCTATCCAGCCTACCTTCACTTAGTAGGCCAGAACAACATTAGAACTTTACTAGCCCCTTGCATGCCATCTATTCTCTTACAACACATTCACAACCCTGCACCCAATGGTCGTCGGTGCGAGGCTAGCCGCCCCGCCAGTAACTAACTTCTATTGTCATACTTCCAGATAAATGTGGCAGAGTTAGCAACCCAGTCTCCACCATATCCAGCAAACCCTACAATTAACAACCAGCCGAGTAAAACCAGCTAGCTAAGGCACCTTCGGTTTTGGTATTAAAGACACTCACATCTGTCTCATACACAGAGGGTTATTACAAACACTGGTGATATGGCAAGCCCCTAGCCACAGCCGCCGGACGACTATATCAGAGAGGGCGCCCAGCTCCCCCTTTTTGCCCACCCGAGGAGGGAGACCCCCACCCCCGCGGAGGTATACCTGGCCCCTGTTTTGACTCTCGAGTCATTGCCAGGTAGCACAGGAATTCTTCCTATCAATGAACTAACCATGAATGACTAACACCTTTACTAACCTCTATTACCTCACAATAAACCATTTACCTTTCTTGCATGCTCTGATCACTAAATTAGCACCTCAGCTATACCATAGAATGAAGATTGAACAATCTAGAGAGACACTCCTATCACAGCTGTCCCCATCCTCCTCGCAAAGTAGATCCAGTCTCTCTCCCCTAAATACGTCCAGTATAGCCAAAATAGTACCTCTTACTAAGGCTCAGTTATATGAAAATATAAAGGCTTCCTATCGCCCTGTGCCACAACAGTAAATACACATCTTACCTAGTCCCCATATCTATTGAGAGCTCAATTAAGTCCATAAGACTCGAGATCCCTACTGTCTGCAGGGTCCAGAACCGAGCCTATAAATCTACCTCCCGCCCCCAGTCAAATCAGTTGAAAGCTAGACACCAACCAGTGGTCACTAACCTGCAGTTTACCTCTAGCTCTGCCCTTGTGTTGTTCCGGAGTTGAGAGATTCCAGATCCGGCAGACTCCGTGGAAGAGAAGACTGATAGAAGCATCTGTCCATGTACAAGTCCTAACGTGCACCTTATAACCTTCGCACAAATTCGTGGGTATATAAGTGTGTAGCCAGCAACGATCATCAAGAGATCCGACTTGAGAACTTCCTACATTTTGGACCATCTGGACGGCCGAGGAACCAGTCGTTAGCCCCCAACATCACCGGAAGCAAGATAACCAGGACCAGATCTACCCATACTATTCAAGATTCATGTTACTAGTACTAAGTGTTATAGTACTAGCTTGATACGCACCTATTAACTTTCTATAAAGTGGCTAAGACCTTGCCCAGTGTAATTCATATTTAACCATTCCATTTGGGACGTACTAAGCGATCAGTGTTTTTTTATTAACAGGCGACCTTGACTCTCGTAATTACCTTATTCAGATATTAAAACTCTAGTGATATCTAACGTTCGCCCACTGATTCGTGTTCTACATATTTCTGCCTTAAGAATATCAAACTTAGTTCAGTACCCCCATGAGGTTGCTAGAGATTTCCGTGTTCTATAATATACGCGTCTAATCCTAACTGTGAGTTGCTACGTGGGCACGCGACCAGCCAGCAAGAGGTAAAATCAGTGACAGTGAATTATACGAATATATTGAGGTCTTCCAGTAAAATATAAACTTGCTAATTAAACCCGTGATCAGAAGAATATACCTGAACGTTGGAAGTGGGAGACTAGGCTCCATCCAAATCCGCAAATGCTAGCAGTTCCCTTCTATCATTTGTTTTGTGCAAATATAACTATCTTTCTATGCTCTTTATTTCTTTATTTCAATAAACGTGAACTTGTGTCGTGTTACTGTGTGTTTATTTTGTGTTCTCTATTCCTCATACCTTGTATTGTGCATGCAGCCTTCTATACCCAGTCATTCAGAACTCACATTACCCAAGTTAAACCTGTAGAAAAACAGGGCATAACATTGGCGGCAGCGGTGGTTCTTGATTCGGATAAAAGGTTGCATTACATTGCAAGTTTGGAACAGCTAGAACACGAGAACATCATGGCGCAACCTAACTACGTTTTCATCCCAAATTATGAGGAAACAAATTATGGGATCGAAGTATTCATGGACATAGTGAAATCCTTAGTTGACATTACTTATACCACGGACGCACATAAAATAGCCGTAACATTACCACACCTGGGAAAAGCCGTTTCCCTGGTGGCCTATCAAGTGCGCGCTGATCTCACCTGGAACGAATTTCGCACAATAGTGATTGAAGCCATTAAACCTTCGTTGGGCGTTTCGTGGCCCACACCCGTATCCTAGACACGAAATTCGAAGGCGATCTAGATGCCACAGTCAGTAAGCTTGCCCAACACATAAACAATTCTTTCCCCACGTTGACCAAAATCCAACAAGAACAGCAAATTCTGGTCAACCTTGTGTCAATATTGCCCTCAGCAGTAAAAGACCATTTCCGGGTGCACGATTTCGTCGAATACAAAAAAAGACCTCATCACGATCCGACGTATTTTGGCCGTGCGCACAGAAGCACCCACCCAAATCGCTGCAATCAAGAGGTTTCCCACGCACCCGCAGCAAACCAACCACCAAAACCCCAAGAATGCCTACCCAGCCTCATCTTTCAACAACAGACCCACCTACCCTTCCGGCAAGCCCCAACCCAGTAGACCCCGGTTCCAACCGTCCCAGCCACGCAGAATCTTCAACCGGAACAGCAACTACAACACCTACCAAAGTAAAAATCCTACCTTAGTCATTATCAACCCCTATGAATTCCCTGCCTGTAATGCTCAGTGTGCCCTCCACCAAATTCGTGACTCTGCCAAACCTCGCCCCTCTACTCCTCGCATTTCTGTAAATGAAGAGGAGTGGGGACAAGAGGAAGAAATTGCCCCCATACCATGACCTCAGATGATACCGAGGAAACCCTGGAAGAGGTAGATACCGACCCCCAGGATTTTTAAAGTATCCCCCGCCCACGATGGGCTCGGCGGGGGACGCCATAACTAGTCGCACTGCCCCCATTTATTACATGGCCAAAATCAAGGACATTCCTGTCCGCTTGCTAATCGACACGGGAGCTGCCAAGTCATGTTTGTTCAAATCTTACTATGAAAAACATCCCCGACGATTTGGCCCTTTGTTAAACACCAAAACAGAACTCATCTCAGCTGCTGATACTTACTTAAATCTCCTAGGAGACACTTTACCCCTATCAGTAACCACTCCTGGCCCCCATGCTCGTTGTTATCACACATTTACAGTATTTTCCTCCAACTGTAACATTATGATGGTTTCCTTGGACTTGACCTCCTTCAAAAACTAGAGGCCCAGATTGACTGCGGCCAAAGGCTGATCTCATTCAAAAACAAATTCCAGCCCAAAGCCTCTGACAAACCAATCACGCAGAAACCCATTCCCAAAAAGAAAAAACAACCTCCCCCCCAACAAAACCTGATTCAGGGTTACCAAGTTGCAGCTAGCACTAAGGTTACTCCTAAAACCCCCCCTTGCCCCGAGATCTCTCAAAACCTCACTCAATTCAGTAAAAAATGCCTCAACAAACGAAAGAAGACAAGTCCAAGCAACTCCCCCTCGGTAATCCCCTCAATTCTCGTAACTCTGCCCAGAATAAATCCTCCCATGTTTTCAGGACAGACTCTGATATATGTAACCCTAATTCTATCCAATGTTTATGTACACATGTTTCCAGAGAAAATGCCGACCAATGTACCCAACAATGTTTCCCCCATGCCCCCAGAAATGTTAACAACCCCAAATCAATACACCAGTCCTACACCAATAACCCATGTTCTACACCTAACTTTTTCCCCACCAACCCTCCGCAGTCCCCCCAGCAAATCCCGTTTTCTAACTCGCTCACCTCGCACCCTTCTGAACCGCCCGCACGCGCCGTTAATCCCCCCCTCACGCGTGCCGACCGAGGGACACAACCATGTTCCCACCATGCCCCCAGAAATGCCCAGCTATTCCACCACCCCCCCAATCCCCCTTGTGACAGTTTTTCGTCAGTAGCTCCCTTCCACCCCCCCACAATTCACACCCCTAATAAACTTCAAAACCCCACACTTGACTCACCCCCTCATGACAGACAAACCCACCAACCCCAGATAACCTCTAAACAAACTGTTACTGCCACCGACAACGCTTCCCCCACCAACCCTCCACAGTCCCTCCAACAAATCCCGTTTTCTAACCCCCTCACTGATCCTCTCACACGCGCCGTTAATCCCCCCCTCACGCGTGACCCCCACCAAAGTGGCCTTGCCCCCCTTATAAGTACCAAGCACCTGCTCGCCAGTCAATCCCCCACCATCATTAGCCCAGCGGTAGTTCAGGATAAATGCCAAATTCCCCCCCACCATCAAAAATGGGTGAACCTGCGGCCCATACCCCAAACTCACATGGTATTTTCCCCCACTAACACATCCCCCAACCCCCATCGCTGCCTCTTACAACCCGCCATCATTCCCGCTCGTATCAACCACATTCTCGTGGCTAATATCTCAGAGGAACCCCTGACATTACCGAAAGGTCTCATTATAGGAGATCTCGAAACTTTCGATGACCTCCCCATACATTGTAACGACACCCCTACCAGCCTCCAATTGCCCCCTCTTCCTGAGACACTATCTGACCACCAAAAGAACGGCATGTACGACCTACTGATGGAATTCAGTGACGTCTTTGCCCAACAACCCACCGAAATCGGACAGACGGATGTAGAACAACACATCATTAACACCACAGGCCCCCCCATACGACAACCATCCCGTAGAAAGAACCCCATACAACGTCAGGAAGAGGAACGCCAAGTCCAGGAAATGTTAGAGGCCGGGATTGCCACCCCGTCCATTAGCCCCTGGTCTTCCCCTGTTGTCTTAGTCAGAGAAAAAGATGGGACAACCCGTTTTTGCGTCGACTACAGGAGGTTAAATGACATAACCATTAAAGACGCTACGCCCTTACCCCGAATAGACGATTCCCTTGACTCCCTATACGGATCCAAATGGTTCACTACCCTCGACTTGCAAGCAGGGTATTGGCAAGTGCCTATCAAGGCCGAGGACCAAAAGAAAACAGCATTTTCCACTAGTGGTGGCCATCACTATGAATTTAACGTCCTACCTTTTGGCCTCTGTAACGGACCCGCCACTTTCTCCCGTTTGATGGAAACGGTATTGCATGGCCTAACCTGGGAAACCTGCCTAGCCTATCTGGACGATATTATTGTGTACTCTCCAACCTGGGAAGAACACCTCCTCAGGTTGAGACAAGTCCTGCAAAGAATCCGAGCCGCCGGGTTGAAATTAAAACCCTCAAAGTGCGTGATTGCCCGGAATAAGGTAGATTTTCTCGGACACGTGATATCTGAACATGGTATTGCGCCAGACCCAAAGAAACTTCAAGCCATACAAAACCAAACCCCACCCACCACGGTTAAAGGAGTACGTTCGTTTCTAGGTTTAGCCACGTACTACAGACGTTTCGTCCCCCACTTTGCCACCATAGCCAGACCCCTCCACCAACTTACCCACAAAGACACCCCGTTCGACTGGACACCTGAAAGAGACCTCGCGTTTAACACTTTGAAACAAAAGCTAATCCAAGCCCCTATTGTCGTTTTCCCTGACTACCAGAAACCTTTCCGTCTTTATACCGACGTATCTCTGTACGCCATAGGTGCAGTATTAGCTCAAAATAGAGATGGAAAGGAACATGTGATAGCGTATGCCAGCTGCACACTCACCCCACCCCAACAGAATTATGCAGCCACCAAGAGAGAGTGCTTAGGGATCATTTGGGCACTCAGCCACTTCCGGTCATTTGTGTTAGGCGCAAAACTCGAAATAATTACCGACCATCAATCTTTACAATGGCTGCGTAGGTGCGAAACCAACTCAGCCATTTTGGTACGTTGGAGAGAGACACTAGAGGACTACGACTTTACAATACAATATCGTCCCGGCAAACTCCATACTAATGCAGACGCCCTGTCACGTTTGCCAGTACCAAAAGACCCCCCCACCAACCTAGCCGCCTTACAAAACACTCAATTGGTATCTACCCCCACCTCCCGACAGAATGCCCCCCCAGCCCCCTCCCTAATTCAATCTTGGGAAGCACGAATCAGACCCCCCTGGATACCGTTAAACGTCTTCAGGAGACTGACTCGCTGGGGAGATCAACTTGCCACAGACACTGGTCACATAATCTTGGACCCCACCATAGCCCACGACTACATGATTGCCATCCACGAGGGAAACGGCATACACCTTGGACAAAAGAAAATGTTAAAGATCTTCACAGACCAATACTGGACCCCCAACCCCTCCAAAATTGCACAACGAGTGACAGAATCCTGCAAACCGTGTTTATTGGGAAAGGATAGATCACGCACCCCAGGCCCAGCTGGTACCATTTCTGCCAACAAACCGTTCCAAGTCCTATCCCTCGACATCATGGGCCCGTTCCCTTCTTACGCTGGCAACCGCTATATCGTCACATTTGTAGACGTATATTCAAAATTTCTAATAGCCTGCCCAGTTAAAGACCACACAGCCACCACAGTCGCCACACTGCTTGCCACCGAAGTGTTCCCTATATTCGGCCTTCCCCTTGCTCTTCTATCGGACAATGCCCCCGAGTTTAGTGGACACGTTTGGCAACAATTCACCCAACAATGCGGTATCAAGATTAAACACTCATCCCCGTACTGGCCTCAAGGAAATGCTATCTGCGAACGCAGCCATCGCACCATCAACAACCAGTTACGTACAAGAATGATTGCTCTTAATACCTCAGACTGGCCATCACAACTAAAAATGATACAGTGGGGTATGAACACCTGTCCTCGGGAAGACGGTATTTCCCCTCATGAACGTGTTTACGGTGTACCCCCCCTGTTACTGCCATTCCACCACCACGCTCACCTTCCCTCCACCACCTCCACAATTGACCCATTGCAACATCTGCAAAACACCCTCCATACCGCCCAGATCTGTCAAGACACCAAAACTGACAACATCGATGAAAAAAAACCCTTTCGCCATCCATGACACCGTAATGGTAGCCAACCATCCTATCACCAACAAGTTAGGCCCTCGCTATGTCGGACCCTACACCGTAATACAAGTCCCAAATGCCTTTCAAGTCACCATCGACTATCACGGCGTAACTCGCACGCTCCGAACTAGATTCGTCCGAGCGTTTAAACCTCTAAAGCCACAAGACATTACCCCACCCCACACGTCCGACCCTAAAGTAAATACCCCTACTCACCCCCTCACTCACGCTACGAATATTCCCATACAAACCCCTAAGGACCTAAGCCCTCCAGCACCGAACCGACAAATCTTTTCTCACCATACCCCCCAACTAACCTCCACAAACCCCAAGCCCCCAATATCACACCCTCTTCCACCATGACACCTTCTTTCACTTCTGATAGTCAAGTTCCTCCCCAACTTATCCAAGTACAAAAACCTCCACCCACAACCCCGACCACAACAGAAACCCTCCCGTCTAGCCCTGACATACCTCCACCAGGCACCACAGTGAGAAAACCACCACCGCCACCCCAAACCAAGTACACACCCAACCGCACCACACAATCTACCTCAGTAACCTCACGCTACAACTTACGCCCACGACAAACATCGTTTAAAACCTCCAGAAAACACACCCTACTAACCAAGTTCCGTAGGGCTGCCAGACCACTACCCTCCTCCTCCTCCTCCTCCTCTTCTTCTTCTTCGTCGAATTCTCCCCCACAAAGGGAAAGAAGACGAATAATCACCAGCAAATCACCAACCTCATCAAACAACACACGCCCCTACCCCCAACCCTCCAACTTAAATCTACACTCCTTACCCACCCGTCTAGCCCCCCGGCATCCGCCCCTTTCCCCTCCACGATCCCCACCCCCCCCCCACACACCGACCAACCTCCTCATCTCACCGAACCCCCAACCAACCCCCCCCTAAGAAACCCCCCCCCAAAGTCACCCCCGAGAAAACTCCCACATGTCATTTACCTATAAAACATGCTTCCCCTCACTATAAAACATCGTCGAGCGACTCAAGTCCCACGACAAACATCTACCTTCCCACCAGGACCGCCAAAGGTAGAATAATCAACAGACCCATCAGATTTAAAGACAGCGATACAAAAATAACACCCCGTTCTGACACTAAGGACCCAAGCCACACAACACACACACCCCCTCCTTCCCACACACCTCCTTCACCCACCTTACCTACACCGATTTTGCGCATTGCCTCACTATATATTCCCAACCTACAACACCGCCTAAGAAAACCAAATACAACCCAGACTCGCATTCCCCCTTCGTCCCCAGCCCTGTTGTCACGCGCGAATCCCCTTTCGGTTAGTAACCCATTCACCACACTAAACAGACTTCCTGTCAACCCCACACACCTCACTCCGACCCCCACGGGGGAAAGCTACAAACCATTCATACGAAAGGTTAAAGTAAAGACCCCCACTGGACACTTCGCCCGTGTACCACACCCACACCAAGCCCGGGCAGCCGCCCGCCACAACACAGAGGACACATTCTTACAGGTATACATTGACCTGCAAAAGAAACCTGACCGTCGCTCTCGTGTTTGGTGGAACTTTCTAAATACCCTGAAAATGACCCACCATTACTATGATTCTTTTAACTTCATTCTTGAGGCTCGAGGACGAGCCTATAATGAAGGAGAGGGAAGTAAAATGCCCCAGAACAAGAAGCCCACCACAGAAGCCACGAGCGAACACCACACAGAAACACCCGGAAGAAAGGTCCACAGAACGAAAGGACCAGCTGACCGAGCCCGCCATTCCAGGCAGGCCCAAGCCCGCAGGGCTAAACAGCTCCAGGACACACCCATTTACCTTTTCTAAAACCGACCATTTTCCACACCTCACGTACACTAACCCCTCGTGTCCTACACTTATTAACTACAAAGATGATGAACAGGAATATACATTCATATTAAAAACACCCATGCCTGTCCCGACGTTGAGCCAATGCCAACACATCAGACAGCCATAATTATATCTATGTATGTTCTTGCATCCGAGAAGTAGATGTTATATATCTTAGAAGTTAAAGCACCCACGCTGTCCCTAGATCTCTTATATCATTTTCCATGACGAGTATAGATATATGTAACCCGTGCTCAGTCGCCCCTTGCATTGCTCCTCTAGTAACTAAGTATTAATATTAACATTCCCTAACATCTTGTCTTGCCAGACTAAGCTTCTGAAGACCCATCCCCCCATAAATCTATGTATGCAACCCTCAGGTTAAGTATTTTTATCCGCCATTGTGTTCACCTTTTTCCATTTACTTTCCACAATTGTCATACGTCTTCCCCTTGCCTCCTTCGTATCCACAGTCCACACTACGCCAATTTACTTCGTGTCTTACACCTCTTACCCCAACCAGAGATTATATAAGATAACCTGGTTATCAGTATCTGTCATAAGTACCCCGAAACAATAACTAAGTACCCCTACGAACTGCCACTGTGGTTGGTATTTTATATTTAATAGAAAACGCAGTTCCCAGGGCCAACTAATAGTATCCATAACCCTCTGACTGATCACATAACTCTATCTTTTCCAGACTCGTATACCACCCCATAGTTGCATTCCCCGGTAGCATTTGGCTAACGTATTCTACTGCCTTTTCAAACTTCCATATCAATTGTAGCCTAATGCCACCCCCACGCCCAGGGACCTTAGGGGCCAAATTTCCCTGTAGCCCTTGAACTCTCCCCCCCCCCTCATTAAGACACCCGCGCTTCTCGACTCTTGTCCGACCTAGCCTCTCTCTCATACCTCTTGAAGATCCTTGAATTGTCCGTTACTAACGCTCTCCAACCTTTTATATATATACTCCTATCCAGCCTACCTTCACTTAGTAGGCCAGAACAACATTAGAACTTTACTAGCCCCTTGCATGCCATCTATTCTCTTACAACACATTCACAACCCTGCACCCAATGGTCGTCGGTGCGAGGCTAGCCGCCCCGCCAGTAACTAACTTCTATTGTCATACTTCCAGATAAATGTGGCAGAGTTAGCAACCCAGTCTCCACCATATCCAGCAAACCCTACAATTAACAACCAGCCGAGTAAAACCAGCTAGCTAAGGCACCTTCGGTTTTGGTATTAAAGACACTCACATCTGTCTCATACACAGAGGGTTATTACAAACACTGGTGATATGGCAAGCCCCTAGCCACAGCCGCCGGACGACTATATCAGAGAGGGCGCCCAGCTCCCCCTTTTTGCCCACCCGAGGAGGGAGACCCCCACCCCCGCGGAGGTATACCTGGCCCCTGTTTTGACTCTCGAGTCATTGCCAGGTAGCACAGGAATTCTTCCTATCAATGAACTAACCATGAATGACTAACACCTTTACTAACCTCTATTACCTCACAATAAACCATTTACCTTTCTTGCATGCTCTGATCACTAAATTAGCACCTCAGCTATACCATAGAATGAAGATTGAACAATCTAGAGAGACACTCCTATCACAGCTGTCCCCATCCTCCTCGCAAAGTAGATCCAGTCTCTCTCCCCTAAATACGTCCAGTATAGCCAAAATAGTACCTCTTACTAAGGCTCAGTTATATGAAAATATAAAGGCTTCCTATCGCCCTGTGCCACAACAGTAAATACCATCTTACCTAGTCCCCATATCTATTGAGAGCTCAATTAAGTCCATAAGACTCGAGATCCCTACTGTCTGCAGGGTCCAGAACCGAGCCTATAAATCTACCTCCCGCCCCAGGTCAAATCAGTTGAAAGCTAGACACCAACCAGTGGTCACTACCCTGCAGTTTACCTCTAGCTCTGCCCTTGTGTTGTTCCGGAGTTGAGAGATTCCAGATCCGGCAGACTCCGTGGCAGAGAAGACTGATAGAAGCATCTGTCCATGTACAAGTCCTAACGTGCACCTTATAACCTTCGCACAAATTCGTGGGTATATAAGTGTGTAGCCAGCAACGATCATCAAGAGATCCGACTTGAGAACTTCCTACATTTTGGACCATCTGGACGGCCGAGGAACCAGTCGTTAGCCCCCAACATCACCGGAAGCAAGATAACCAGGACCAGATCTACCCATACTATTCAAGATTCATGTTACTAGTACTAAGTGTTATAGTACTAGCTTGATACGCACCTATTAACTTTCTATAAAGTGGCTAAGACCTTGCCCAGTGTAATTCATAATTAACCATTCCATTTGGGACGTACTAAGCGATCAGTGTTTTTTTATTAACAGGCGACCTTGACTCTCGTAATTACCTTATTCAGATATTAAAACTCTAGTGATATCTAACGTTCGCCCACTGATTCGTGTTCTACATATTTCTGCCTTAAGAATATCAAACTTAGTTCAGTACCCCCATGAGGTTGCTAGAGATTTCCGTGTTCTATAATATACGCGTCTAATCCTAACTGTGAGTTGCTACGTGGGCACGCGACCAGCCAGCAAGAGGTAAAATCAGTGACAGTGAATTATACGAATATATTGAGGTCTTCCAGTAAAATATAAACTTGCTAATTAAACCCGTGATCAGAAGAATATACCTGAACGTTGGAAGTGGGAGACTAGGCTCCATCCAAATCCGCAAATGCTAGCAGTTCCCTTCTATCATTTGTTTTGTGCAAATATAACTATCTTTCTATGCTCTTTATTTCTTTATTTCAATAAACGTGAACTTGTGTCGTGTTACTGTGTGTTTATTTTGTGTTCTCTATTCCTCATACCTTGTATTGTGCATGCAGCCTTCTATACCCAGTCATTCAGAACTCACATTACCCAAGTTAAACCTGTAGAAAAACAGGGCATAACAGTAATAATAAACTATTTTATATAGGTGTGCATCATATACTGATACTATTTTGTAAAGGTGTGCATTAGACAGTAATGATACTTTAGACATATTGAGATGCTTAATATGAATATCATTATAACTTATATATAAACCTTAATCGATGAAGGTGATGGTGAACCTCTTCTGAATTATTTACATTATAGGTCTTAATAATAATTTGCCTATACATCAATGTTATTTTCATTCACTGTCATATGTGTGACAATTTATAAACACACTCTATCTATGCCTAGGAATGGTGTTTGTCTGATTGTCCTGCTCCATCACTTCAATGTTTTGTCTATTAACCCCTTCTGTACCGGCGACGTCTTTCTAATTTTACTCTAGCTATATTTAGACGATTTTGAGCAGTTTAACCCTTAAAGATCGGGGCCGGACTTAAGTCCGGCTCCAATTTGCAGCAAGTTAAGAACATTATTATAGCTTTTAAAGGGTTAAAATCGAGTGCAAATGGCCGGGAGCGCAGCAGGCCATACAGAAGACTCACAGGGCTTACCGCCGCCCATTAACTCATGTTCCCTGTGTTCTCGAGAGGCCGGCAGTGTAGCCAGTAGTGAGCATAGCTGGGAAAAATATGCCGCTATACGCTAAACTCCCATGTTACTGCTACCACTGTATGAGAACCAAGAGTGCTACGTAGCTCGTTCTGGTCTCATTTTGAAGCTTTTAGCGCCTAGTTTTTTGCTGAATACATTTCTTTTCATGCAGATAATTGATTTATCATTCAGGAGGGCCTGAATATGCCCAAATAAGCCCAAAATCCCCCCCCCCCCCCCCCCCCGCTAGACAAGGGTTAAGAAGGATTTTTGTTATTAAAAAGGGTTAAGTTAGATAGTTC
Organism: Paralithodes platypus; assembly: GCA_032716605.1. NCBI lineage: Eukaryota > Metazoa > Arthropoda > Malacostraca > Decapoda > Lithodidae > Paralithodes > Paralithodes platypus. The sequence continues at coordinate 2,743,623 of CM064524.1, read as the reverse complement.
GAAGCCTTTTAATTGCTGGAGGCCCTTATTAAATTAAATACAAGTTTACCCTTGCAATGTATCTAGAAAACGAGGCAATAATTGATCACAGAGTTGCCAGATACTTCTATTACCTTCATCTATATATGACACTTGTCAAGCATCTTTTTCAGGTTATATTTCATGAACCTTCTATATAAATCATTGGAATTCATTTTGACAAAATATGTGTGTTGTGGTATCAATAAACTATAAGTATGTGTGGCGATATATACGAGCTGTGAGTCACTTGACTTTTTGGCGGGAAACCGTCTTGAGTACTAGGCCTTGTTTCTTGGGGGACAGCCAGGCCGTATTTTCGTGTGATAGTTTTGCTAATTTCCAGCTCCACACGTATTATTCCCTACCTCAATTATTACCACAACCTTATTAACCGTGATGGGCTGTGGAAATGCTCAGTATTATCGCCAGGAAATATGTAACATGGGACAATAAGCAGTGTGATTTGGCTGTGGAATGTCTTAACTGGTAAGAAACTATTAGTTGTTGAGCCCTTGTTCCGAATATTGTATGCATATTTACATTTGTAATAAGATATAGGCTAATACCGGGAATACGAGAGCTCTTTCTTAAACTGAGTAAACACGTCTAGCTTTAACAAAAGTAGCCTAGTACAAAAAAATAGCTACCGTATGTGTATGTTTCTCGAAATGTTTTGCTTAGCCTATTAATATACCCTTACCCAGTTTCATTTCATCAGCTGAATAAAACTGCTTAACGTTTGGTAGAAAACTAAAAGATCTAACCTACCATATTATGATTAAATATCTATCTATCTATCTATCTAATTGCCAGACGTTGTAATCCCTGAGAGGGGGTGAACGTGAATGAATCGCCTTCATATGCTTCCATATGCCAAGGCAATTCACTCGATTATCTAGTTTGTATATTTTTATTTTTATTTTTAATGCTAGGCTAAACAAGTAGTATTAATGTACTGTGTGTTTACTTTCTAACAGGTACCGGTATAGCCGTAGTAAGCAACCCTATATATATTTAATTGGATATTGAATGAATGACAGTGCAAGTTAGTTGCTGACAATGTATAAAATTGTACATGTCATTAATGTGTAACCAAATACTTTCACGGTTGCTGGGTTTCAGGCAATGTTTACGTTACGTAACAGGCTACCATAATCAGAATGTTGTTCTGCTATATGTGTAGCCTACAGCCTTTGCGTGACACAAGGTAAGGTTGCGTTATATACAGTATATCAAACAACTCTCGGTGTTTAACGTAGCTTAACCTAACTGAGAGTGGGGTTAGAGTGTTATAGTTAACGGTTTATATGCAGTATAACCTCGCCAAGGCTAGGTTATAATAAACAATGTTGGTCAATTATAAATACCAATTATGTTTATATGATGTTATTTCTTTGCGTGTTGCAGATATATTGTATACTGTATATGTAAGAAATATTACTGTTGGGAAAGTATACATCAAAGGTCCCGGTAATGCATATTGTACGCTAGTTCGGTTTTGCACCATATGTCTACATGGGTAGATGGTGAATTTTCCGTTTCACATGTCCATTTTTATGACCACTCAGCTACACCTCACATGCCGGTATTTTACTTAACCCTTAATTAGCTGGGCCCGACTTAAGTCCGTATCTAAAAACCTGGACTGTGTGGTGGGGCCCGACTTAAGTCTGTGTGCAATTTTGGCGCAATATTGGCTCTGAGAGAGAGCCGAGCTGTGGGAGGTGTGTAGGTTGCCTCATGAATGCTCGCCACGACCGACGTGGGCCCACTGATATGTACTCCACACTACTCCACTCTCTCTCACTCGCTACACACGTAATTATGTAACGAAATTACCGTATTTTAGCGATTTTGCCCTTCGGTTGCACGATCGTTGCAAGACAACCAGTTATCGTAGAAGGATGGTTCGGGTGTCATTGGAAAGCTCAATTTACGCCCTTTCAGGGATACATACTTGTTTTACGCTCTGGCTCTTGTTTATGCATGAAAAAGAGCACGGAAACAACGCCATTTATGGTAAAAAAAAAACGCTGGGCAGCACGGTCAAATATACCGCCTAGGCCGCTCGTTGAGTGTTAAAAGTATATATGTATATATATATATATATATATATATATATATATAATATGTGTGTGTGTGTGTGTGTTCATTCTTACATATGGTATCTTGCTTTGGTAGAACTAGGTTACTAAGAATGACAAAATATAAGTGTAACAATACAAGATTCTGTAAAATTTATGGAAAAATTTATGGCAATTAGGCTGCCAAGCATTATCTGTACAATTTACATGATTCTGTAAAAACTTTGACAGAAACACTGTTAAATATACAATTGAAATGTAAATTTAGCAGATATATTCTGTTACTTTTGTACAGATAATTTTGTAATTTTTATAAGATTTTCTGTAAAAATTAACAGATTATATCTGTAAAACATTACAAGTCAGTCTGTAAATTCCAGTGTATTTTTGTAAATTATTTTTCAGAATGCTGTAAATTTTACAGAAAATGTTTGGCAGCCTAATTGACAGAAATTCTCTGTAAATTTTACAGATTTCTTTTACAGTGGTATACTCTCTGTAAAAATAGTGCTAAGGTTATAACTGGTGATAATTAACTGTGTTAACATCAATATTATACAGTACACTCTGTAATAGTAGTGATAAGGTTATAACTGGTGATATTAACTGTGTTAACATCAATATTATACACTACCCTCTGTAATAGTAGTGATAAGGTTATAACTGGTGATAATTAACTGTTAACATCAATATTATACACTACACTGTAATAGTAGTGCTAAGGTTATAACTGGTGATATTAACTGTGTTAACATCAATATTATACACTACACTGTAATAGTAGTGCTAAGGTTATAACTGGTGATATTAACTGTGTTAACATCACTATTATACACTACACTCTGTAATAGTAGTGATAAGGTTATAACTGGTGATAATTAACTGTGTTAACATCAATATTATACACTACACTCTGTAATAGTAGTGCTAAGGTTATAACTGGTGATAATTAACTGTGTTAACATCAATATTATACACTACCCTCTGTAATAGTAGTGATAAGGTTATAACTGGTGATAATTAACTGTGTTAACATCAATATTATACACTACACTCTGTAATAGTAGTGCTAAGGTTATAACTGGTGATAATTAACTGTGTTAACATCAATATTATAAAATACACTCTGTAAAAATACTCTGGCAAATCGTTCATCACAAGCTCCAAAATATGTATGCATGGAGAAGAACACTATGAAATGAAAGCAATGTACGGTAGCGCTATTAAGTCATGTCGCAGATGCCAATACGTTTTGATCTCTTTGTGCTGTATTAATGTCTGTCAGTTGTTGAATAGGGTGTATACGTGTAGGAACATGTATGCATATCTTACTCAAAAAAATAATAAAATCCTGTTTAGATATTGCTGATACCAATTATAGAACAAAATATACTTGGTGCCGAGACATTACATATTTGGCCGACTGTACACTTCCCACTCATATCACGAGGAAGACCATTGAGTCGACCAGCTGTGAAGGGGAGATGGTTCGTTTTTCTGGGCCCCCTTCTCCCTCATGTTTAACCCTATTAGTTTTCAGATTTTATTATGTTCGCCACATTAGTGTGTTGCTTTTAAAAAAAATCCCATTTCTATATCAATATCAAGATCTTTACTGTCATTTAGCTGTAGATTGTTTCTCGCACTGTAAACAAAAATGTGGTAAAATTTACAGAGAATATCTGGCAGCACGGCTGCCAACCATTTTCTGTAAAATTAACAAGTTTCTGTATTTTTTTCTACAGAAAAATTTAGTAGAAATTACAGATAATTTAGTAATATTAATGGTTATCTGTACAATGATCAACAGATTTTTTTTGTAAAAAAATACAGATTAATTGTCATATTAACGGTTATCTGTGCAATGATTGACAGATTTTTTTTGTAAAACATACAGATTATTTGTCATATTAACCCTTGTCTAGCGGGGGGGGGGGGGGGGGTTTGTGCTTATTTGGGCATATTCAGGCCCTCCTGCATGATAAATCAAGTATCTGCATGAAAAACAAATTATTTAGCAAAAAACTAGGCGCTAAAAGCTTCAAAATGAGACCAGAACGAGCTACGTAGCACTCGTGGTTCTCATACAGTGATACCAGTAACATGGGAGTTTAGCGTATAGCGGCATATTTTTCCCAGCTATGCTCACTACTGGCTACACTGCCGGCCTCTCGAGAACACAGGGAACATGAGTTAATGGGCGGCGGTAAGCCCTGGGAGTCGGCTGTCTGGCCCGCTGCGCTCCCGGCCATTTGCACTCGATTTTAACCCTTTAAAAGCCTTAATAATGCTCCTAACTTGCTGCAAATTGGAACCGGACTTAAGTCCGACCCCGATCTTTAAGGGTTAACGGTTATCTGTGCAATGATCACATTTTTTTTTGTAAAAATTACAGATTATTTGTCATATTAACGGTTACCTGTGTAATCATCAATGTTTTTTTGTAAATAATACAGATTATTTGTCATATTAACGGTTATCTGTGCAATGATCGACAGATTTTTTTTGTAAAAAATTCAGATTATTTGTCATATTAACGATTATCTGTCCAATCATCGACAGATTTTTTTTGTTTTAAATGTATTTATTTGGTAATATTAACAGTTATCTGTACAATGATCTACAGATAGATTTTGTTAATATTAATAGTTTTCTGTACATTTTCTACATGTTTGTATAAATTACAGATTATTTGTTATTATTATGTTTTCCTGTAAAATTTGATAAGTTTTGTAAAAATTACAATTACAGAGAATATCTGGCAGCATGGCTGCCAACAATTTCCTGTAAAATTAACAAGCTTCTGTATATAAGTTTAGCAGATATTTTATGTAAAATGTAAATTTTATTCTGTAAAATTAAATTTTCCGTAAAATGTTCTAGATAAATTTAGAATTACTCCCTATCTGTACAATTCTGGCATACTTTTATTGCTGGGGATGCCCGAGACAAGACACAACCAACGACACCCATCCAGAAGTCTCAAAGTTCCTTTGTTTTAATATATATATATATATACAGTATATATCAATTGATCATGGAATACAACCTAAGCGTATCTGGCCTTGTTTTCGACTATGTGATTGTGAGTCATAATACATGGATAAGGATAATTAGTAACTATTAAGATTAAATTCAATTCATTTATTTTGAAAAAATAAATACAAATTTGCAAATCTTGCATGTTTTTGTTTTAATACATTACAGTATATTAACCAAACCACTAAGTTTCAGTAAGAAACTACTCTAGGACTGGCCTGAAGGAATTTCATTGGTACAGCATGGAAATCAAACTATAATTGGCTTTACTATAGATTATATATACTGGGACACCATTAAGAAAAGATCTGGGATTAGTTATTTTTGGAGTATTAACTCATTAGAAGTTTTAGATCAAATTAATTCTATGAGTAATGTTACCTCAGTTCATAGCTTCGACTTTTCAATGTTTTATACCAATTTGCCTTTAGATTCATTATATTCAGAGCTATGATTTATCATAGATTTGCATTTGGACAGATTTGTGAAGAATGGTAATTACTTCATTAATGTTTATTCATACCTTAACGATGCATCACTTAGCTCTAACCCCCAAAAGTTCAGTATATTTCGATAGAACTAAACTTAAGACTCCCTAAATTTCTACTTTTCAATACGGTACTTATCTTAAATTCGGGCCCTACATTTTCAAACAAATATTAGGTACAGTATTCTTATGGGTGGAAATGCTAACCATTTAATTGCATATTTATTCTTACTTGCTTTAGAATTTAAGTTTATAAGAAACCTAGTTGATAATAAGAAAGACAAATTAACGATATTCTAGTTATTAATATACTAGCCTTTAGGCTAATCAAATTTAAAAAAAAAAAAAATCCAAATTCTATCCCCCCTCAAACAAGGAAATGTAAATGATAAAATAGAAAATGTCCTTGATATCAATATACAAATTAATAATAAACAGTACACACTTAAAATATATCACAAAGTTGATGATAACAAATTTAATGTAATAAACTTTCCTTTCCCTAGCAGTAATGTTGATAATAAATTACATATAATTGATTTTATTCCCTAAGATTTTGTAAAATTTGAACTAAATTAGATGATTTTTGGTCTTGAGCTAGGTCACTATACAGACTCTTGGTAGACAGGTTTTGAAGCAAATCAATTGTTGCATAAAGTTCATGTTTTTTAAAGTCAATTATTGACTCTTCTTAAATTTGACATTAATAATTTCAATCAAGTATTTTTAACTTTAATTTGTTCAAGTATTATAACCTCTATTTACTATTGCTGTGTATAGTCTGTAAGCAAAGAGTGCTCTTTATACATGTCAGTTATCGTTAATTATTTATAGTTTTAATTTTACATAGTACTCTTATATAGTAGTTGTTTATGGATGGTGAGAGAGGTGAAAATGAGAACCATGGGTAGAGGATTAGGTTTAGTAGGAAAAAATGGTGAGAGATGGGAGTTGAACCAGCTGTTGTTTGCGGATGATACAGCACTGGAGGCAGATTCTGAGGATCAGAAGCTGCAGCGAGTGGTAAAAGAGTTTGATGTGGTGTGTGGGTAGGAGGAAGCTGATGGTAAATGTTAAGAACAGTAAAGTGATGGTATGTAATAAGAGATGTGCATAGGGCAATAAATGTTCAACTGGATGGGGAAAGGCTAGAACAGGTGGATTGTTTTAAGGGGGGCCGCAGGGCTTTTTCTGGGATTTATCCATTCCAACATATTCAGCAATCTATATATCCCCGCCCCCTTCCCCCTTCAGGATAGCGAACGGCAGCGAGCTGATTTTTCGGTAGAAAAATCAGCTCGCTACCCTGAAGGGGGAGTACAAAGGAGTACAAAGGAGTACAAAGGAAATCAAGCAACAACAGGTCTAGTGACCCTTCTAGGTTGCTTGTCCTCCAAAACACTGAGGATCAAGTGTCCAAACAGTGGTTTAGAGTGGGTAAGGGAACATTGGAAAGGGAACTACTGCCCTGCCACTAATGTGGCAGGACTAGGAAGTTAGTAGGGGACATATGGGTTAGTAACTGAGGGGAGGATAAAGTTATTCATTTACAAACGCAGTCAGTCGCGGGTTTGATGCAAGATATTTGTCTAGGCGGAATTTAAATGAATCAACGGTGCTGCAGTCTATAACGTCTCGGGGAAGCCCATTCCACAAGTTGACAACTCGATTGAAGAAGAAATTCTTAGATTCGTGCGAGTTAAAAGATTTACCAATAATTTTGCAACCGTTTCCCCGCGTGTAATTAGATTGGTCGATAGTGAAGTACTTACTACAGTTCATATTGTCGATGCCTTTGATGATTTTGAACACTTGAATTAAGTCGCCTCTTAATCTGCGCTGGGTTAAAGGAAATAGATTTAATTCTCTAAGACGCTCTTCGTATGGTTTGTTCTTTAGGCTAGGTATCATTTTGGTAACTCTACGTTGAACTCGTTCTAGCTTGTTTATATCTTTTTGGTAATAAGGGCACCAGGATTGAACGCAGTATTCCAGAAGAGGGCGGACTAAGGAATTGTAAAGGGTTAGGATAACTTCTTTGGATTTATGCTCAAATGACCTGCCTATAAAGCCAATTATTTTGTTTGCCTTCTTAACAACTTCTGAACATTGTTGACTCGGTTTTAGGTTACTCGATATTGTTACTCCCAGATCAGTTTCTCTGTTTACATTCTTAAGCTGAGTGCCATTCATCGAATAGTTTGCTTTCTCATTTAGGTATCCGACATGTAGTACTTTACATTTATCCGCATTGAAACTCATTTGCCAAATTTGGGCCCAACATGACAATTTATCTAGATTGTGTTGCATATCGTCAACTTGTTCTTTTGAGAGTACGCTATTTGCAATTTTTGTATCGTCAGCAAATTTTGAGATTGTGCAGGTGAGACCCTCATCTATGTCGTTGATGTAAATTAGAAAGAGAATTGGTCCTAGTACCGATCCCTGGGGTACCCCGCTACTTACATTGGTCCATTTAGATGCCTTACCGTTTATGACTACCCTTTGCTTTCTGTTGCTGAGCCAATTTTCTATCCATTTCAACACACCGTCTTGTATTCCATGCACTTTTAGTTTTAGCAGTAAACGTTTGTGGGGAACTTTGTCAAAGGCCTTTTGAAAATCAAGGTATATAATATCTACAGCTTTACTCTCATCGTAGAGGTTGAGGATATCGTGGAAGAAGTCTAAGAGGTTTGTTAAACAGGAACGTTTTTTACGAAAGCCGTGTTGAGTATCTTTAAGTATGTTATTTTCCTCTAAGTGATTTACGAGTCTGTCTCGTATGACCGTTTCTAGCATTTTACATACAACTGAGGTTAAGCTAATTGGACGATAGTTACTGGGTAGGGATTTGCTGCCTTTTTTGAATATCGGTGTTACGTTGGCTAGCTTCCACTGATCAGGCATAGTTCCAGACTGCAAGGATTTATTGAATAGTAATGTCAGTGGTTTGGAGAGCTCATTCTTAGCTTCCTTTAGAACTCTAGGCGAGATTGTATCAGGTCCTGGCGTTTTATTTACATTGAGTTTATCTAAACAATTCAATACTTCTCTCTCTGTAACGGTGATATTGCTTAGAACATCTGAATTATCAATCTGAATCGGCGATGGTGTAGGGATATCACTGAGGTCTTCTGTTGTAAAAACTGATGCAAAGAAGGTATTGAGGGCATTACTCATTTGTACTTCGTCTTTGGTGTATTCTCCTTTTTCATCGACTAACGGTCCAACAGTTGAAGTAACTACTTTTTTCTTTCTGATATAACTATAGAATTCTTTCGGGTTTGTTTTACTTTGATTCGCAATATGTAACTCTAAGGTCTTTTTACTTTGCTTAATTAACTTTTTGGCTTTGCGTCGTAGCTCTACAAATTTCACCCGTTCTTCGTCATTTTGTGAGGATTTTAATCTATCATTAGCAAATTTTTTAGCAAGCAGGCAGTTTGAAATATCTTTATTCCACCATTTGGGCTTATTATTATGGCCTGGACGCCGTATTTTCGATGGTATGCAGTCTTGCACTGCTTTTAGGTAAGTGGTTTCGAATAACTTCCAAGATGTATTTATGTCGTTATTGTTAATTAAAAAGCTCCAGTCAGTTTCTTTAAACATAGCTCTAAGTTTATGGAAGTTTGCTTTCTTGAAATTAGGGACTTTTTCGATGCTACTATTTGGTTCGTTACTAGTAAACTTTAAAGTGAAAGTTATCGTACGATGGTCGCTGTTACTGAATTCATCACCAACATTCAAATTCTCTATCAATTCTTCTTTTGTTGCAAGTACAATGTCAAGAACGTTATTACCACGGGTCGGCATTCGAACAAATTGATAAAGCGAACTCTCTTGCAAGTTCGTATACAAGTCATGTCCGGAGTGTGAAGTAAGAGTATCGCCCCACTTGGTCACAGGTAAATTAAAGTCGCCAAAAATTACGGTATCTTGTGAGTTACTTATATCTGCAATTTGTTCGTAAATTTCTCGGTCAGTTTGCACTGATTGAGCTGGAGGTCTGTATATTAACGCAAGTATTATTTTTGTACCTTTATTATTCTTTATTAGCACAAAAGATGTGTCGACGTTCACAATTTGAGGTTTTGACACGAGGGTCGGGTTAAGACTTTCTTTGATATAAAATAAAACGCCACCTCCATTTTTATTTATTCGGCTGTTCTCAAACATTACATAACCGGGAAGTGAATACTCTGCTAAAAAGTCTCTATCTTGTGTATTGAGCCAAGATTCTGTTATGCCAATCACATCATAATTTTCTGTAAACACTAGTTCCTCTAAATCTGAAAATTTATTGCGTATGCTACGAGCGTTTGCATAGAAAACATTCAAAGTTTTGGATTTGGGATTCAAGGAACGGTCTTTATTCAAATTATTGGTTCTGGTCGGATCTACATTTACATTCATGGCTGTCCTCGGTCCTCGGTCGTTATCCCTGACGGTTTTGAATTTGGGTCGTGTTGGTGGAGCTTTATCCAAATTCGCGGTTCTTGACGGATTAGTATTTAATTCCTTTGTAGATTGCCGTCCTCGCTGTCTTCGGTCCTCCTTCCTGGTTGTCCTGTGCTGAGTCGATTTCTTCTCCGAAAATCCTTCACCGCATCGTTGAGAAGACGCCCAAAACGCGCTGCTCCCACCTGGTTCAGATGAACTCCATCGTCCGAAAACAAATAGTCATCGTAGTAGAAATTGTCCCAGGTGTCGACGAATCCCACGTTCTCCTTCCTGCAGAGGTTTGCTAGACAACGATTTGTGCTGGTGGCTATGTTGTAAAATCGGCTCTCTACACCGAGCCGGGGGACGATTCCTGAGACGATGATCCTTGATGACTTCTCCTTAAACGACTTGATCAGCTGCTGGTACTTTAAAAGCAAATCTTCCGACCGGGTTCGCTGTACATCGTTGGATCCAACGTGGATGACGTACATTGTATTAGCTGGGGCCAGCTTTGATACTTCGTCAACTGCTGCAACTACGTCATCCACACCACCACCAGGGATACAAAAACGCTTCCTGGTCTTAGGTGCCCTGGCGCAAAACTCTGTGAGCTGACCACGTATCATCGAGTCTCCCACGAGCCGGACTTCTTCTATTTCCTCTTCGTCATCTGAGTCTGCGAGTATCTGGAAACGGTTTTGACACTCGGTAATCGGTATGTGTTTCCTGGTCTTGGGGCAAACGTTGTTCCTCACGACACGGAAGTTGTCTTGAGGGGGAAGAGAGTCGCTATTTGTATCTTGAGTATCGGAAACATCAGCTGAAATGGCTACTGTAGGCGTTGAATTGTTGGCAGTTGACGTTGGGGCGTTGGTGGCTGCTGGAGTTGCGGTGACAATTGAAGTTTGTGGCACTCCAACGTTGAGTGTTACAAACTCTTGGAGTGATTCCAGCTTCATGGTGAGGATGTTGATCTTGTTGTAGGCTTCATCTAATTTCACTGTAAAATTCTCTCGTTGCTGGCAGAGCCGGCAGACTTGAAGATCGATAGTAGCAAACATGGACTCACCAAACCTACCGGCGCAGGTCGCACAAGCGCGAGGCATGGTGACAGTCACTTTCTTCAGATCACTTCACTCACTTAAAAAACAATTCACTCACTTTACAACACTTCACTCACTTTAAAAACACTTCAATCACTTCAACCGAAAACAAATATGCTGAAATACGCAGAAATAGGTTAAAGCCCAACCGAAAACAAAAATGTTGAGATACGCAGAATTAGGCTTCCAGGGGCGATAGCCTAACCAAAAGTTTTTTTTTTAAATTGAAATACGCAATAATAGGCTACCAGCGTTGAATAGCCTAACCGAATATAATAAAATTGAAATTCGCAGAAATAGGCTACCAGGTGTGATAACCTAACCTTAAACAAATATATGTATAACAGAATATGTAACTAAATATACAATTCACCAAATAGAGATTATATAAAAATAAAGTGTGACTGCACACAAGGGGTTAATATACTGTGTCAACAGATGACCCTGGTGTCACTGTAGCCTAGTAAAGCAGTAGCCTACTCTTTTTAGATAAAAAAGTGTATCAGTCAAAGGTTATTACAAGATCGTGCAAGCAACAACTAAAATTACAGATTATATAGCTACAGTAGGATACTAAATACAATATCTACAAGAGTTAATAATAAAACAGATTGGCTGGCTATAGGCTAGGCTAGGTTTGGGTTAGGTTAAAAGCTTGGCAGGTTGGGTTAGGCTAGGTTAGTTTGTACAAATACCACCCTTAGCTTAAAGTAAAATCAGTCTGAGGAGAAAAAGTCAAGAATATATCTAGGGGGAAAAGATAAATGAATGCACTTAAATTTGGTACAAAATTTGCTGGAATTTAATATGTATAATCCCCCAAAAAGGTTTGTTTACAAAATGGTGTCGGCGTTAGTCCCTGTAGGCGGTTAGTTAGTAAACAATATTGTTTATTAGCAAATTAATATGCAAAGCTTTACTTACATACAAGGCAGTTAAATAGATACTTACTACAGTAGGTAATGGGTAAAATTAGGGGCTACGATTTTATATAAAATAGTAATAAGAGAGCGTTTGTTTACAAAGCAAAACAAAACAATAGATGGCGCTAGTGGCGCCCTGTCCGAGCAGGAGTCTTGTGATAAACACAAAGTTTATCAGTCAATACACAGCGAAATATCGTGCAGTGTTACTTACTAAGCTACAGGATGGTTAAACGTGCTCTTAACCACCTTTCATGCACAAGAATGAAGAGGATGAGTAGTTAATACTCAAATTATGATCGATATCGTGAGAGCGTTGACAGAGCGTCTGCAGCGTCTGGCGGTAGCACGGGGAGAGGGGGGGGGAAGGGGGGGGGGGGTATATAGATTGCTGAATGTGTTGGAATGGATACAACCCAGATAAAACACTGTGGCCCCCTTAAATATCTGGGAGGTCTGGTAAGCAGGAATCCAGGTATGGAAATGGAGGTGAGACAGAAAGTGTTTTGGGCAATGAAAAGTATGTGGAAGGTGAGAAGTCTTGAAGTGAAAACTAAGAGAACAGTGTATCAAGGGATAGTGTTGCCAACAGTTATATATGGGACAGAAACATGGGGTATGAATGCACAAGAGAAAAGAAGGTTAGACGTGATGGAGATGAGATGTCTGAGGAGTATATGTGGAGTGACGCAGAGAGATAGAGTGAGAATTAAAGAGGTACGTAGGAGAGTGGAACAGCAGGAACCATTATTGAAGAGAGTGGAAAGAAGGTTGCTGAGCGGGTATGGACATGTTGAGCGAATGGGAGAAGAAATGCCTACAAAGAGAATATATGAGTCTGAAAAAGAGGGAACAGACCAAGAGGAAGACCTCCATGGAGATGGAGAGATAGTGTGAAGAGTGCATTGCAAGATAGAGATATGACTGAAGAACAGGCAACAGCGGTGATGATGAACAGGAATGAATGGTGAAGACTAGTGAATAAAGGAGTGATGACGCGGTCGTAGGGGAGGAAAGGGTCCGACGCCAGGTGGACTACAGTTCATCTGGTGTTGGGCCCAGGGACCAGAGCATTGGGAAGGGGCAGGGGTAAACAGGGGTTCTCTGGACCCTGCTCTGGAAGTAGTGGGGGGGGGGGGGGGGGGGCACTGCAGGAACAAGCCCCCCCCTTGCATGCTTTGCTCACAAGCTCTGGGAGATTCGGGCTTTGGAGTATGTTGGAAGGCCTCAATATGGGTCAGGGTCTCCTGGACTCCTCCTGGTATGACTTTGATGGGTGGGATTGATTTGGTCATGTCTCGGCCACTCCTTTTGGGAATTTGTGCCTGAGGTATAAAAGAGAGAGGAAAAAAACTGTATATAAGGTTGTATCAATTGATTGCCTATTTTATTTGTACAATAAATGTAGGAGAGTTGTAGGGCATCAGTCGATAGGGATTATGTGTCCATGCTAGACTCACAGGTGCCTACCCGGTAACACTATCTTTGAGTTTATGCATTTATTATTATATTTTGATTGTTCAATTTCTTGTCAATCTGTAAATTTGTACATATATTATATTTTATTGATTTAGTCGCTACTGTTTTATGTACGTTGTTAACCCGCTGAGCACCAGCTAAATATTTATAAATGTACCACCCAGGACCGGCTGATTCTGATTTTTTTTTTATTCCAGAAACAATAGCGAATGGGTTAGGAATGAAGGAAAAACAAAAACAAAATTTTATCAAAAAGCGCAAAAAATGGTCCTACAGAGCCCCCGAAAACGGATTTTACAAGAGTAAAAAATTGAAGGCAATTTCCCACAAAAAACATGTTTTTGCGCGCTCACGCGCACGTGGTTGGACTTTGAGAGTTTTCAACCATCGGCATGGGTGCGTGGGATACTTACACAGTTCCCATACAAATCTGAGCCCTCGGGGTGCCATAGGACCGGAGTAATTAGGACCGGACCGGCCAGGACGCAAACCATGCGTCGCTGGGGTTTAGCGTTACATACATTGTGGACGCCCACACTGCGTCGCTGGGTCTCTGTGGGTTAACATAACTTTGTTGTATATTGTTTAACTTTTTAGAATATAATACTCTAAAATCTAACAGTACAATTTAATTTTATATTTGCGCAGAATTTACTAGAACGTTCTGAATTTTCCATTTGATTAATTCCTTGACTATGACGAAAGTATGTTAATAAATTTGCAATTAGTTAGTGTGGGGAAATTAACTCACTAGCCGATTTATTATTATGTTAATTGCTTTGATAAGTTAATGTCACATAGCGATTTGAATAATTTGCTAATTTTACTCTGTTCAATAACTAGGCTACTGTAGTTATGGTTTGTTAATTTTATAAGTTTCACACTTTTAATTTTAATATCTGAAAATACAAATTCTTCCTTAAGGTGTTTATGGGATAGTTTGCATACTTTCTCCCTTGATACTCTATGCTCCTATTCAAGCAGCAGAATCTAAAAGTTTTATTCTATAAAGCACTCAAGAAAAAAATGAAAAATCTGTCCGGGCTCTTGCTCAAAGTTTGCACCACCATTGAGATAGTGCCAAGGGAGACTTGCTATGTAGGCTATCTCATGAGCACCAGATTGGCTGATTGTCCTGTTAGAAGGAAAGATATAACTGATTGAGTAGGCAAGACATATTTCAAACAATGAAATGAGCCACACTCATTCTCCATCACATTAACCCGACAAGCACGAGTTCGGGGAATCCCAGATCCCCGTATGCGTTCACTTGGCCAAATTATCGACTTTCCAAATATCAGACGAAAATTCAATCAATGTGTAGGAAACGCCATCCCACATCCGAACCTATATAGCCTATATTTTCAATCAAATATTCCTCACGGGTCGAGATACTGTGGTCGGGAGTTAAAATATTGCGATGAAAGGCAACCGCGGCACCCCTCCCCCACTCGCTGACTCTATGAGGTAAGGGAGGGGAAGAATCACGTAGGCTAATAACATTTTGGAAATAAAAATATGGAATTCTGAGAGCTCAGCAGCAATCCCGCAGACAAATCTTCACAGAGGCCAGCAGCAGTTGCTGGGTTAATTGAACAGGCATTTTTTCATTGACTTAATTGCTTAAAAGTTTAGTATTTTCTCATCTCATAATGATATACCAGTACAATTTAAAGAGTGATATGCATGGTTTCACTGTACACATTTCTTTACCGGTAGTAGCTACTGTTGCTATAAACTTTTGATTACCTAAATAATTGAGCACCAACACAATCTTACAATAAAACATATATCACTATGCAAAACAATAATTTTCAAGTTATCACAATTACTATCATGAAGATGCTTTGTGTGGCGACCGGGGGTGATTCGGTCCACCTGCTTTGATTTATTAAAAAAAATATATAAAATATCCAAGTAAGTTCTAGAAGTAATCATAGAAATGGTAAGTTTTGCAGCCTGATCAGCATCTGCATTACCTTGAGTGCTAACATATGCAGGCACCCAACCAAGTTGAACCCATAAACCACAGAGGTGCAAATTATGGAGGAAAAGCCGTAGGGCTGAGACTAAAACGTGGGAAGAGGAGTAAGCGTGTACAGCTTCCAGAGTGCTGCGAATCACTGTAAATTATCAATTGTTGTGTGGGGGGGTGGGGGGGGGGGGGTGGAGCAGAATAATTTAAAGGCAGATTTAATAGCAGTTCAGCAGTCAATACAGAAGCTTGAGGAGGGAGGGAGAAATGAATGACTGCATTAGAGGAGACAGCAGCATAACCACACCAGTAGTAGTTTTGGAACCATCAGTGAAAATAGCGTAATGTGGGCCTTTGCGATGAATATGTTAAAGGCCGTTTTGGCAGTGGATAAGTAACGTTTGGATAAAATGGAGAGGGGAGTACATATACGGGAAGGATGAAGTGTCCAAGGGGGTGCAGTATGTTAGCATAAACATATTAACTACAGTACTGGTATATATCACAATACTGTAATTAATTTAGCTTTTAGTTCTTAACATCAAACCACAAACCAATAAATATTAATTCATGAAATTAATGAATGCATGTAGTTCAATGGGAGACTTGAACCCCAGTCAATCAATACAGAATACCAGCATGTTACCTATTATAGCTACTACACCATCAAGACAGCTATATAATTATATGAAAGATAGTAAAAAGTTGGTCAAAAGTAGGACCGAATCACCCCAGTAGACACTATATACAACAGTGAGCTGGAATCATAAAAGTAAATCACCTGAATTCTATTATCATTCTATGCTAGCTTAAATTATTTATACCAGTTAAGGTAATAGTACTAATAGTACCATTTTTGCATAATTCATACATGACCTTTTCCAAGGTCACTCTAGGATAATTGAGGGTCTCCACCCAATACATCTCTTCTCTCCATTGACAAAATATTAATTATAAATCCTTTTATACATTACTATTTAATATGAATTCAGTTTTATCACAAACTATATATGTAGAGCCTACTTGTAGGTACAGTCATTGGTCATAAGTAATGTACAGTATAGTCTATCTATCTATCTATTGCCTGACGCCGTGATCCCCGAAGGGGTGGCCACGAACGAACCGCCCCCATGCACCTCTGTCCCCAGTCAGTCGACGCCCCTCCCCCCAACCAGCACCGCCTTCGTTCATGTAGTTCCTCACTCCATCCTTCCACCTCATATTCGGTCTACCTCTCCCCCTCTGTCCCTCCACCTCGCTCTCGTACACCCTCTTAGTCATTCTCTCGCTTTCCATACGTTCCATATGGCCGAACCATCTCAAGTTGTTCCTTTTCACACTTTCCAGCACATCTACCTCCACACCACACCTCCTTCTTACTTCCTCATTAGTCTGTCTATCCCTCCATGTAACTCCGCACGCACTCCTTAAGTAATTCATTTCCACTGCTCTCACTCTTGGTCTGAGTCTCTCAACCAACGTCCATGCTTCGCTTCCGTAAGTCAGTGTCGGGATTACCACACTGTCATGCAAGGACTTCTTCACTTCCATACTGACCACCCTATTTCTTGTTACTGCTTTTAGCGTTCCTACAACCCTCTTCCCCTGTTGTACCCTCTCCCGCACCTCTTCATCCATAGTCCCATCTTTACTCAACACACTGCCCAGATACTTAAAAGAGTTGACGATCTCCATAGCCTGACCGTTCAGCTTCACCTCACACTCTGTGACTTCACCCCTTTCGAAGACCATAACCTTGCTCTTCCCCGTATTTACCTTCAAATTCCGTTTTTTGCACACTGTTCCAAACTCATTTACCAGACCCTGCAACTCCCATTCATTATCACTCATCAGAACTGTATAGTCGTGCTGTCTATAACACGGATTTGAATAACACCGTCATATAAAAGTGAAAGGCTCTATTCTAACACTGTCGAATCTTGTTTGCATAATTTTGCCTTAGTAGCGAGTCAAACCCAGTTCCAACAAGGGTTCCTTCAATGATATCCTCAAAAGATTTGGGATAACTCTTAGCAATGTTTTGAGCAATTATTGACAAAGCCTTCTTACCAGGTTTTTGACAAATTTTATATATTTCAGCACAAAGAATTCTTACCATCTCTCTTCTAGTTGGTGGCTTTGGTCTAATGTCCTTTTCAAAGGTCTGTACACATTTTCTTGAGAACCTTGAGCAAGGTATATCAAAATCATTTGCCCAACTGACATTACCATGTGCTTGCAACATATAATTTGTAGAGTGTGACGCCTGCCAGTGTTGGCACAATCGCCTCCCGGTAGCCACTAGCACTCGCCAGGGCAGTGAAATGGGCTACAGTCTGTCTACAATGTTGTACTTTCTTTCTTGTGAATCGTCATGTCACAGGCAGGGTAGAAGTGGTCTTTGTTTTCGCCTGTGACAATGCATTGTATTTTATATCATGAGTTGAACTTAAGATGCATTGTAGTAAAGGAGAGAGAGAGAGCGAGCGAGCAGGGTGGGGGAGGTGAATGTTGCTTTTCCTCCTCTTCCCTCCCGGAGGAGTTGTTCGCCCGCGTGGTCTTTTCTCTCGGTTTTGATTGGCTGGTGGTTCCTGGCGCCTTCTGCAGGCCTGCTGCCAGGTGACGTAGAGGCCTGTGATTGGCTGACCACCGTGCCTTTGTGTGGGATCCTGGAGGGGTCCAGAGGAGCTATTCTCCTCAGAGCTTTCCTGACTAGCATACCCTTCACATGTCCCTTGCCCCCCTGTCTCCCGACTTCTACCTATAGAGCACTTTCTCTCTCTCAACTTCTTACCTCTCATTCTTCTACTCTATTTAATATCATAACTTCCCTTTGGTTCTGCACGATTTCATATATCGGCCATCGTATTATATGCTGAAGCTCTCAGATAACACATGTTTAGTTAGGCATTTTGGAAGGGTTACCAATTTTGTCTGTAGAGGTTGACACTCACGGTGTCTCCCGTCCTGTATCTTGGTGGTCTGCTGGGGGATTTAATGCTAGACTGGGATAAGGCTACTGGTGTTGTGATTTCCATGTGTACTAGGTTTTGTTGAACCTGTACAATCTCAATGGAGACGTGGGAAGCCTAGGTGGTCTTTCTGACTGTGTACCTTGTGAGTTTAGCACTGTGTTGCGAGTGAGGGCTTTTGCCTCTGCCACCCAACACTGTGCTAACTCGTTTGCTTTGACTTTGAGAGGGTCGCCAGGAGAGAACCAGATACTAGCGATCTGGATCTCTCAAGAGGGCACCCCGTCAATTAACGTAATTTGGCCGCACAGCCTTAAGGACTTCGCTAGGCTATGAGCCGCTTGCTCAGCCATTGTTTCCTAGCCTACTACATCCCAGCTAGACTTTATTCGCCTAGCAGACACCAGATTTAGATTATAAACTCTTTCTGTTATGTATGCATTATTATTCACGGCATTTATTAGTCTAGGTTGTTGTTGAGTTGCACAACCCTAGTAGGCTGTTTCGTTGATGAGGAAGTACTTCTTTTGCTGTTTGAGTTCCTACTATTGCGCAGTTATTATTCCTGTGCCAGTTAACCCTATATGTCCTTACAATTGTCATATCCTGTTCCTGCTTTATACTACAGTTCAAAATCCGATACGATCATCTTAACCTAGCATCAGACTTTCTTCAGAAGATTCCTGCTCGATGCTTTGGGACTTTCGTTCACTTTCTTTAGTATAGGAGTGACAGTTCATTATTGTTTAGAGTAACTTTAAATATACTTTCTTCTAGTTTGCATTAAATCATTGGAGTGATTTAATTAAGATCTCTATCTTTTCCTAGTATACCTTATTACCGTAATTGTATGTTGTTGTGATCAGGCTGTATCAGAGATCATCAGCCTGTAGTAGTAGTGCACTTATACTGAGTTATAGGATACCCCGTTATCGCAGATTTAACTCTGGAGGGTATAGGTGTTTTTGTGCGCCGGCATTATAAGTTCAGGGGTTGGATCTAGTGTTACCGTTGTGGCTGTGTGCTTTCCTAGTCCAATGATTAAGAGCCCTTGTTTTATATGAGCCCCGGTCGTAACAAGAGTTCCTCTCTGATGTTGAAGGGTATCGTATAAATACGATAGACTATGACTCTTTTGTGATCTTGGATGTCTCTGTGACGTCACGATCTCTCCTACAGCACGATGTAGGACGAGTAGATCGTATATTATAAGATTGTAAATAAGTTAAGTTATAAAAGGCCTAATATGCTATTAAGCAATATTGCCATGGTCTTATGTAGTATATATGAATTTATCGTATATATTAATTTATCGTATAGAGCAACCAAAATGCGGTACGATAATTTGGGCTCCTGGCGGTTTGCCAAGGCAGCAAGGTGTGCTTTTGAGGTACGTCAGAGCCTTCACGAACACCAACCAGTTAACATCTAATTTTCCGCCCTCAGGTGATCGTGCTTTTGTGCCTCTAATCACAATACACATACAGCAATACACACAGCTACACCATCACGACGCTCTCCTCCGCATCATGACTGACTGATAGATAAGCATAATATTCATGTCCATTCCCATGTAATCATTTATTCTTTCTTTAACTTGACTCGTGTCTCGGGACCGAAGTCTCGTTCCCCATTGTCCACCACCATATTGGGTAAACGTTCTCCCTTGCCTCATTGCCACGTGGAACTATTGGTGAGTTAATTCCTGGCTAATATTAACCCTAATATTATATTACCCTATAATTATATACATTTATTATGTGAGACCTTTGGATATAAATTAGCTTGTTTCAGATTGAATTCAATTTAGATATAGAGTATTCATTTAGATTGATTTATTGATTCATTATAGCTTAGTAATATTTAACTTCCATTGATAGTTTGCCACATTGGTGCCCAGACCGGGAATTAGCTACCAGTAAGGGATTTTAAGGCAATGAAACAAGGGGGACATATATCAGGACGCAGGAACAACTCTATGATAAACTGGCAAGGCTAGCCAAGCGATGGTTAGAGCCGGAATGCAGGGTCACATCATTGCACCTGCCCAAGTCCTGCTTCCCCCCATCATCTTCCCCAATAATTTTCTTTTCCGTTTCAGACTTCCTGTGACATATGACCTGACCTAACATTCTTGTTCAATATGATCCATTAGTAGGTATGCTATTTAGTGTACTATTTTGTTCTCCATAACATAGAAGTACGCAGGTTGGCGTCTCTTAATTAGACTATTTTGCCGTTGTCCTTGTAACGTAACATTAGATACATAGCTATAGGTCACATGCAAAATGGATAAAGACCATAAAGAGACACCGTCTAGTGGGGTGCTAAGCAAAGCCCCTAAAAATCAAAGGGCGGGACTTCGGGGAGTGTTAAATAGGCTAATTGTGGACTTAAACACTTTCATCACTACTGCTGATCTAGAGGAATTGGAGGCTAGATTAGATAACGTCCAGGCTACCCACGGTCGTATTACGGCTCTGAGTGAGGTGATTGTGGCTGACATGATAGAGGAGGAAGAGATAGTTACAGAGTGTGATAATCGCGCCCTCTATGACGAACCTGTCTTTAGAGCGAAGCACCTATTACAGCGTGCAATCGCGAGTAAGAAGGGAGGCGATAATGAGGCCCATAGAAGGGCTGACCCAAAACATACTGTACACCTCCCAAAGCTCAATCTTCCTACATTTGGGGGCAAGTTGACCGAGTGGTTAGCTTTTTGGGACGTATTTCGATCTACGGTTCATGAATCCTCTTTGGATAATGTCCGCAAGTTTCACTATCTGAAGGGACAAATGGAAGGAGAGGCCTTACATTTAATAGAGGGTTTTGCAGTAGTAGGTGGTAGTTATCTTGAAGCGGTACACTTATTAGAGTCCACATACGGGGATAGAGAGCAGTTGAAGATGGCCCATGTCGTTGCCTTGTTGGGGCTCGCAGAACCACAGTATAAGGTTGATGAGTTGACAAACTTCAGGGCAAATATGGAGTGCCATACTCGATCGCTAGATACCCTAGGGCTTACCACTCAGGAAATGATAGTCATTATCTTGCGTCAGAAGCTTCCTATGGCAATACTTGATAAGGTAAGATCATTTGAGCTGGGGGAGTTCAAAACTCAGTTCAGTAAGGAGATCAATAATCTACAGTTGAACAAAGGGAGAATGTATGTGTCGGGAGGGAGTGAGAACAATGTGGCAAACTATCAATGGAAGTTAAATATTACTAAGCTATAATGAATCAAATAAAATCAATCTAAATGAATACTCTATATCTAAATTGAATTCAATCTGAAACAAGCTAATTTATATCCAAAGGTCTCACATAATAAATGTATATAATTATAGGGTAAGGTTATAAGGGTTAATATTAGCCAGGAATTAACTCACCAATAGTTCCACGTGGCAATGAGGCAAGGGAGAACGTTTTACCCAATATGGTGGTGGACAATGGGGAACGAGACTTCGGTCCCGAGACACGAGTCAAGTTAAAGAAAGAATAAATGATTACATGGGAATGGACATGAATATTATGCTTATCTATCAGTCAGTCATGATGTCGATGAGAGCGTCGTGATGGTGTAGCTGTGTGTATTGCTGTATGTGTATTGTGATTAGAGGCACAAAAGCACGATCAACTGAGGGCGGAAAATTAGATGTTAACTGGTTGGTGTTCGTGAAGGCTCTGACGTACCTCAAAAGCACACCTTGCTGCCTTGGCAAACCGCCAGGAGCCCAAATTATCGTACCGCATTTAGGTTGCTCTATACGATAAATTATATTAATATATACGATAAATTCATATATACTACATAAGACCATGGCAATATTGCTTAATAGCATATTAGGCCTTTTATAACTTAACTTATTTACAATCTTATAATATACGATCTACTCGTCCTACATCGTGCTGTAGGAGAGATCGTGACGTCACAGAGACATCCAAGATCACAAAAGAGTCATAGTCTATCGTATTTATACGATACACTCCCCCCACAAAAAAGACCTGAACCCCACCTTAAACCTAAAGTTGCCCAGAGGCTATCTTCTGACGCCACAAGTCGACAGCGCCAGCAGCAGCGCGTCTGGGATGCGTCCCGGTCCGAGAATGATCACCATCAGTATGAGGTGAGTCGTTCCTTCGAGAATCCTCGGACCCAGCAATAACAGGTGGAGCCTCAGATTGCAATGCGGAATCTAGCTCCAAAGCGTACAAACGTGCGATAGGACGAACAGTAGTTCCAGTGGCTGTCTTTAAAAGCGCCACCCGCTCTACAGAGTCTGCCCCCTTGTATACCTCCAATACGCGGCCTAATTTCCAGTATAAACGAGGACTATCTTCTTTAATTAAAACAACGTCACCAACTGTAGGGGCCGTTGGTCTACCAGAGGGAGTAACACTCCTTTCCCTCAATGCTAGCAGAGGTGCCTTAACTGGAATGAACCTCCATTCGCACTTCTTCTCTCCCAAAAAAGTGATGATAGTAGGGGTCACAACATTGATGCTCGTGAATTTAAAGCAGCTGAAGTAACTTTGATCAAATGGGTTCAAGTAGAAACCTTTTCCAATGAATTAGAATCCTTGAAAGGCTCGAATAAGACATTAATGCCTAATATAGTGTGTCAACTAAGGTTGCACCTAGACAATGGCCTCATCAGGTGTGAGGGTCGCCTGAAGTGGTCGGGTGTACCAGACGGCACAAACCGACCTATACTTATGCCAACAAGACATCACGTTACTGATCTATTGATCATACGTGCACATAGGGAAGTAAAACACTACGGGGTATGTCATATTATATCAAATTTACGTCTCATATGGTGGATACCCAGAGTTCGACAAGTAGCTCGACGCGTAGTGAGAAAGTGTGTAATATGCCAGAGACTAAAGGGTAAACCATATGCAACTGGACCAGCTCCACCTCTACCTGAGTGCCGTGTAAAGCACGTAGAACCTTTCCAAGCGGTAGGATTAGATTACACAGGGGCATTGAAGACGAGGGAGCATGAGAAGGTTTATATATTATTGTTTACCTGTGCGACGTCTCGAGCGGTACACCTAGAACTATGTGATAATATGTCTAGCGAAGAATTTATGCTGGCGTTCAGACGGTTTTGTGCCCGTCGTTCATTCCCTCAACTCATTCTTAGCGACAATGCTCCCACTTATGTCCAAGCATCAAAATATCTAAAGGATATGAGTAGTGATCCTACTATCATCACTTTTTTGGGAGAGAAGAAGTGCGAATGGAGGTTCATTCCAGTTAAGGCACCTTGGTTTGGTGGCATGTGGGAACGGTGTGTCGGCATAGTAAAGTCAGGACTAAGAGCGGTTGTAGGACGTGCTCTATTAAAGAAGAGTGAGTTGACGACAGTCCTCACAGAGATAGAGGCAGTCGTGAATGATCGCCCGCTTACATATGTGTACACCGACCTGCAAGAACCACTACCATTAACGCCAGCTCACTTGCTATATGGAAAACCATTGACTGCGTTTCCATCTGATTTTCAGTCCATAGTAGAGTTAGAGGATCCCTCGTTGTACTCTGCGGTAGCGGTGTCTAAGAGATACCAGTATATATCCAGGATAATCGAGGATTTTAGGAAACGGTGGATTAGTGAATATCTGCTAGCATTGAGGGAAAGGAGTGTTACTCCCTCTGGTAGACCAACGGCCCCTACAGTTGGTGACGTTGTTTTAATTAAAGAAGATAGTCCTCGTTTATACTGGAAATTAGGCCGCGTATTGGAGGTATACAAGGGGGCAGACTCTGTAGAGCGGGTGGCGCTTTTAAAGACAGCCACTGGAACTACTGTTCGTCCTATCGCACGTTTGTACGCTTTGGAGCTAGATTCCGCATTGCAATCTGAGGCTCCACCTGTTATTGCTGGGTCCGAGGATTCTCGAAGGAACGACTCACCTCATACTGATGGTGATCATTCTCGGACCGGGACGCATCCCAGACGCGCTGCTGCTGGCGCTGTCGACTTGTGGCGTCAGAAGATAGCCTCTGGGCAACTTTAGGTTTAAGGTGGGGTTCAGGTCTTTTTTGTGGGGGGAGTGTATCGTATAAATACGATAGACTATGACTCTTTTGTGATCTTGGATGTCTCTGTGACGTCACGATCTCTCCTACAGCACGATGTAGGGCGAGTAGATCGTATATTATAAGATTGTAAATAAGTTAAGTTATAAAAGGCCTAATATGCTATTAAGCAATATTGCCATGGTCTTATGTAGTATATATGAATTTATCGTATATATTAATATAATTTATCGTATAGAGCAACCTAAATGCGGTACGATAATTTGGGCTCCTGGCGGTTTGCCAAGGCAGCAAGGTGTGCTTTTGAGGTACGTCAGAGCCTTCACGAACACCAACCAGTTAACATCTAATTTTCCGCCCTCAGTTGATCGTGCTTTTGTGCCTCTAATCACAATACACATACAGCAATACACACAGCTACACCATCACGACGCTCTCATCGACATCATGACTGACTGATAGATAAGCATAATATTCATGTCCATTCCCATGTAATCATTTATTCTTTCTTTAACTTGACTCGTGTCTCGGGACCGAAGTCTCGTTCCCCATTGTCCACCACCATATTGGGTAAAACGTTCTCCCTTGCCTCATTGCCACGTGGAACTATTGGTGAGTTAATTCCTGGCTAATATTAACCCTTATAACCTTACCCTATAATTATATACATTTATTATGTGAGACCTTTGGATATAAATTAGCTTGTTTCAGATTGAATTCAATTTAGATATAGAGTATTCATTTAGATTGATTTTATTTGATTCATTATAGCTTAGTAATATTTAACTTCCATTGATAGTTTGCCACAAAGGGAAAGAAGTTGCACATGAAGCTGAAGAGGGCGCAGTAGTAAATGAAGGTGAAGAGGAAGTGCAGTTGAAGTGCTTGGCTCAGTTTTTGCTGGTGTTTCTGAAAATTGGTGTACAACCCAAATAAAAATTATCTATCCATTATGCTGTATACGTTTATGTGTGTTTATGGACCTATAAACAAGGAATGGAAGAAAACAAAATGTTCTGGAATAAAGTAAATGAGTGTACAGGTATAATGTATGTGAAAGACAGATCTACTAATAATAATATAGTGGCCAAACTCTCAAATGGATCCAGATACACACTTTAAGATAAAAGCTACTGACATGGGTTACAATGACTAGAGATCGAAGGAAACAAAATTACAAGAGAATGAAACAAACAGTAAAATGGTCGCTGAACTCCTAAAAGATTATCATAGTAAGGCTGGTTACAGAGCTGATTAATGCAATCATAAAGGAGGAGAATATTCCTGATACATTTATTATGTTCCTTCCAACAACCAACTATACTCCTAAAATCGATTAATGAAATTTACAAACACATGTGGCAGTCCGTGGATTCGAATCCAGGATGCTCACACCGAAAATCAACACCTTATGCATCGCACCACGAAGACAGTTAAAGAATGGTTGGCAGAAAAGTCTATATCTATTGCCAGACGTCTTGATCCCCAAAGGGGTGGCCACGAACGACTCGCCTCCACGTACCTCTGTCCTCCGTCAACCCTCCTACCACATTCTTCGTTATGCTCTCGCTCATCATACGTTCCACATAACCGAACCTTCGCAAGGAATTTCTTTTCACGCTCTCCAGCACATACATACCCACACCACAACATTCCCGTACTTCCGCATTCATCTGCCTATGTCTCCATGTAACTAACTCCACATGCACTTCTCAAGTAACCGTGACGCCTGCCAGCGTTGGCAGAATCGCCTCCCGGTAGCCACTAGCACTCGCCAGGGCAGTGAAATGGGCTACAGTCTGTCTACAATGTTGTACTTTCTTTCTTGTGAATCGTCATGTCACAGGCAGGGTAGAAGTGGTCTTTGTTTTCGCCTGTGACAATGCATTGTATTTTATATCATGAGTTGAACATAAGATGCATTGTAGTGAAGGAGAGAGAGAGAGCGAGCGAGCAGGGTGGGGGAGGTGAATGTTGCTTTTCCTCCTCCTCCCTCCTCCCTCCCGGAGGAGTTGCTCGCCCGCGTGGCCTTTTCTCTCAGTTTTGATTGGCTGGTGGTTCCTGGCGCCTTCTGCAGGCCTGCTGCCGGGTGACGTAGCGGCCTGTGATTGGCTGACCACTGTGCCTTTATGTGAGATCCTGGAGGGGTCCAGAGGAGCTATTCTCCTCAGAGCTTTCCTGACTAGCATACCCTTCACATGTCCCTTGCTCCCCTGTCTCCCGACTTCTACCTATAGAGCACTTTCTCTCTCTCTCAACTTCTTACCTCTCATTGTTCTACTCTATTTAATATCATAACTTCCCTTTGGTTCTGCACGATTTCATATATCGGCCATCGTATTATATGCTGAAGCTCTCAGATAACACATGTTTAGTTAGGCATTTTGGAAGGGTTACCATTTATGTCTGTAGAGGTTTGACACACTCACGGTGTCTCCCTTTCTGTATCGTGGTGGTCTGCTGGGGGATTTAATGCTAGACTGGGATAAGGCTACTGGTGTTGTGATTTCCGATGTGTACTGTACTAGGTTTTGTTGAACCTGTACAATCGCAACGGAGACGTGGGAAGCCTAGGTGGTCTTTCTGACTGTGTACCTTGTGAGTTTAGCACTGTGTTGCGAGTGAGGGCTTTTGCCTCTGCCACCCAACACTGTGCTAACTCGTTTGCTTTGACTTTGAAAGGGTCGCCAGGAGAGAACCAGATACTAACGATCTGGATCTCTCAAGAGATCACCCCGTCAATTTACGTAATTTGGCCGCACAGCCTTAAGGACTTCGCTAGGCTACGAGCCGCTTGCTCAGCCATTGTTTCCTAGCCTACTACATCCCAGCTAGACTTTATTCGCCTAGCAGACACCAGATTTAGATTATAAACTCTTTCTGTTATGTATGCATTATTATTCACGGCATTTATTAGTCTAGGTTGTTGTTGAGTTGCACAACCCTAGTAGGCTGTTTCGTTGATGAGGAAGTACTTCTTTTTCTGTTTGAGTTCCTACTATTGCGCAGTTATTATTCCCGTGCCAGTTAACCCTATATGTCCTTACAATTGTCATATCCTGTTCCTGCTTTATACTACAGTTCAAAATCCGATACGATCATCTTAACCTAGCATCAGACTTTCTTCAGAAGATTCCTGCTCGATGCTTTGGGACTTTCGTTCACTTTCTTTAGTATAGGAGTGACAGTTCATTATTGTTTAGAGTAACTTTAAATATACTTTCTTCTAGTTTGCATTAAATCATTGGAGTGATTTAATTAAGATCTCTATCTTTTCCTAGTATACCTTATTACCGTAATTGTATGTTGTTGTGATCAGGCTGTATCAGAGATCATCAGCCTGTAGTAGTAGTGCACTTATACTGAGTTATAGGATATCCCGTTATCGCAGATTTAACTCTGGAGGGTATAGGTGTTTTTGTGCGCCGGCATTATAAGTTCAGGGGTTGGATCTAGTGTTACCGTTGTGGCTGTGTGCTTTCCTAGTCAAATGATTAAGAGCCCTTGTTTTATACGAGACCCGGTCGTAACAAATGGCGACCTTGCTTAGGATTTTGTGAACTTAGAGAAATATGGCAGGAGTGTTGTGGTCATTTGTTTTTGTTTGAAGGAATATAGTGGACACATGGATTTTTTTTTGGCAAGTAGTATAACACTT
This sequence comes from Paralithodes platypus, assembly GCA_032716605.1. Taxonomy (NCBI): domain Eukaryota; kingdom Metazoa; phylum Arthropoda; class Malacostraca; order Decapoda; family Lithodidae; genus Paralithodes; species Paralithodes platypus. The sequence continues at coordinate 2,715,387 of CM064524.1, read as the reverse complement.
AAGAGTCTTCAAGCATTTTTTGAGTGAATAATGCTACATAAGAGTTTAGGTACTTCTATTTTTTGTTATATAAACGTTGAGAATTTTTGGTGGACACTGTCGAACGACGGATCAATGTACAGTGAGGACACAGTAAGGGAAGCAGACTGAGGTGCAGCAGCGGGCTTTGTTAGATGACATTAGAGTTATAGCTAGTGAGGAGGATGCAAGGAAGTTTCTGGAGATACCTATTACTGCTGACCGGGTGTCGGGGATTGATCTGTATGGTCTCCAGTGTTTGGCCACGGTCATGGGGCATGTGGGCACTAGCAGCATGTCGAGAGGTGACCTGGTGGCCTGTGTGCTCGGCGGGGTGCGTGAGGCTTCGGCTGGAGCGGGAGCTGGGGCACCTTCGGCCCAGCCCCCATTCCACTCGACTCCTACCATGGCGCCCCCTCGGGCTCCGGAGCCGGGTCCGTTCCCGCAGGCCGATACTCACTGGCAGCGTGGTTTGTCACAGGGTGGGTCTCCAATTGTTGCATCTCCTCCTCCTCAAGGTTTAACTGCAGATATGCTCTTCCAGCTTGAGATGGCTAAGATGCAGCTGCAGCAGAAGCGGGAATCTGAGCAGCAGCAGCGGGAGTTTGAGATGGCTAAGATTCAGGCTGAGGAGAGAAGGGCCAGATATGAGGCTGAGGAGAGAAGGGCCAGATATGAGACTGAGGAGAGAAAGGCCATATGTGAGGCTGAGCTTCAGTCTGAAGAGAGAAAGACGAAGTACTGTGCAGACATAGATCTTGAGAAGTCTAGGGTGGAGTCGACAGGGCAGCGTCTCAGTTCTGGGAATCGAGGTCTTGATCAGTCGTTATCGCACCTGCTCAAGTTGGTCCCTATATTTGATGAGTCGGGTGTCACTGAATTTTTTATGCGTTTCGAGAAGAAGTGCCGGGAGCACCAATGGCCAGAGGTTAAGTGGGCAGCCCTTGTTTCCTCTAGATTGATTGGCAAAGGACTCAAGGCATATGATGCATTGCCCTTGGAGTCGTGCATCGATTACGAGGTATTGAAGGAGGCTGTCCTGCGGGCATATGAGTTACAACCAGAGACGTACAGATTGAAGTTCCGGGGTGTAACGAAGGGTCGTGAGTGCACCTTTCTTGAGCATGCCCGGGATCTGTCCGATGCATTTAGAAACTGGCTGCGTTCTGAGAAGGCATCGACGTTTGAGGAGTTGAAACAGCTGATGCTTCTAGAACAATTTTTTAAGTGTACGGGCAGCGATCTGACGTTGAATCTTAAAGAGAAAAACCCAAGAACTCTTCAGGAGGCAGCTGAGATGGCTGACCTTCGGATGTCACTGATTCGTGGGTGCGGGTCTGCACAACGGAACGATGCAGGTAACAAGGGGCGCAACACTCCACCCCCCCCCAAGTCAGTGATACACCATATAACCATTACAACAAGAGCAACGATACTAAGTCTGACCATAAACCTAATACCGTCCCGTTTAAGAAGGGTCAGGGCCCTTCCCCACCTCAAGGAAAGCCCAAGGGGGAGTTAGAGTGTTTTCATTGTCATGAGAAGGGGCATTTTGCAAGAGCCTGTCCAAGCAAGCTACCTAATGCAGTTGTGTCTTTGGCTCGCAACATTGGGGTGTCCCCGAAGTCGTCTGAGTTTGCCCGGGGTATAACGTCAGAGGCTGGGACACAGCCAGTGGAGAAGAATCCGGAAGGCTCGAACCCTGTCCGCGATGTCTTTTGTGACCATCGAGGGCATGGCTGCGTGAAGTGCGCTGGTAAGAAGCATGGAGTTGAGCTGTTGTGAGACATGGGTGCCTCTCAGACTTTAATGAAGAACTTTACTGGTAGACCAATAAACGCGGCACGGGTGGTTGTGGTGCAGGGTATCAATGCTGTCAAGTCATACCCGTTGGTCAGGATGGAACTGGAGGTGGATGGTGTGACACGAGAGTTGGATGTGGGTGTTGTGGAGAACTTGCCTGTTGGGGGCGTCGACCTCCTTCTCGGCAACGACTTTGCGGTGCCTACTTCTGAGGTTTCACCCTTAGTCGTTGTCGAGAAGCCGGCCAACGTGAGTAGGGAGGAACAGGAGTGGGTAGAGAAGTGTCAAGTACAACCTATGGCGTGCGTTGTTACTGGACCTCTTGCATCCAAAGTGTCACAGCCTATTCCTCAGTCTTCTGATCAACGGAGGAACGGTTGGAAGAAGATGGCTAATGTTGGTAACAGTTTGAAGAGTTTAGTACCAGCGGCTCTTCTTGGCAACTCAGTATTGGCACCATTGTTGGAGTCTGGAGAAGCCCCAGGACCTGCCACAGCTAGTGAGGAGGTAGGGCAGGAAGAGACTCCGAGGCAGCAACGTTACACACGGAGAAAAAAGGGTTGCTCAGTTTGATATTGGGGGAGGACTTGGGTTGCTTCGGAAGCATCTAGACAGGTTGGTTCCCTCAGATATTTGTAAACTGCAGTTGGAGGATCCGGAAGTTCAGAAGTGTGGTAATGGTGCTGTCGAGATCAAACACGAGGACGGGGAAACATGTCATGTGAACCTGTTGGAGGAGTTTGTGAGGCAACCACCTGAGCACCCTACTGTCCCTGCGTTGGTCTGCATCGGCCAAGGTGGAGAAGGAGAGGGGGGCAGTAGGGCACAGGTGGAGGAGAGTAGGGATTATCATGTCTCGGCGGAGCAGTGGGCGGGGGACACGAGTCTGGTGGCTGTGGAAGCGCTAGAGCACCTGCCTGAGCAGCAGTGTGCAGCGCTCCAGCACCAGCTCGGTTCATACCCCACTGGTCGTGCCGAGCCCCTGAGCCTCACAACTTGGGTGGTGCAAGATGTTCAGCGGGCAGGTCACGTGAATGTTGGGAGACCGTTAGCCTCGTTGTTTCGGTGGTTCAAGGTGGGCGACGAGGCTTGGACATGGTTGTCAGGTCAAGGTCGACCCTTGGCTGCCAAGGGTGGTGGTCAAAAGGAGGACTTTGAGCAGATTGGTGAGGTTGGCTGTGGCATAGAAATGCCCGGTCATCGCATAGCCTCCCAATGCTGCTCTAGTCGAATGCAACAGCTCTACCATAGACCGACTGTATCTGGCCATGTCGCTAAAAGCGGTGATGCTGTGCAGGCAGATGTAGTCAAAAGGAATGCGGGGGTGCGCATGTACGGTATCGGTGGGGAAGCCTTAGCAATTGTGAACTATGGGAGTGACTGCACAGATGGTACTGATTGTCCCTCTCATGACCTGGCTGTTCTAGGGACGAAGGTAGAGAAGGAGGGAGACTACAGGTTAGAAGCTGCGGTCTCGGCTGGGTTGTGGAAGGGCACTAGGATTGTTATTCTGCGAGATAAGTTGTTTACTAGGCTGTGGCAGTGCATCCACATGTTTGTTGCTTCTCTAGGCCTGATGTACGGGGTAGAATCCGACATGCAGGCTGGAGATAGTGCTAGGCTCAGTTTAATTCCCTACCGTATAAATCCTGCTCGACAGCCTGTGGTGCAAGCAGAGCTGGATTACGTGTTGACGAAGGGTCTGAGGGATAAGGAATGTCGTGAGTGGTCGTTGCCTGTAACTTTGCAACCTGTGTTAAGTGGCAAGATCAGTGAGTGTGTTGATTGCGAGAGTGTGTGTGCATTATCCCTGACAGACGCCTATACTTTATCGAGAGTTGACGACACCATAGACCGCCTTGGGGCTGCATCGCCTATCACGAAGGTAGAACTAGTGAAAGGTTATTGGCAGGCCCCGTTGCCGGAAAGAGCGAAGAGAAATGCCAGTCTTGTGTTGAACCGGGCAGTTTATCAGTGCCAGGTGTTGTTGTGCTGCCGGAACACAAGTTGGATGTGTGGCCTGCTAAGGGCACTGATAATGTTGTGGCTGATTGTTTGTCACGGGAGGGTTTGTTTGCAGGAGAATCCTCGCCGTTCAGTCAGTGTGTGTTGAGAGTGGAGTAAAATAGGCTTGCCCCTGTAAGTGCAGCCGCCATATACATATTAAAAAAAATCAAAAATCACATAAAAACTCTTTCTTTTGATAGTTAATTGTAAGTTGCCTATGTTATAGCTAAAGTCCTAAGTTGAATGTTGAGCATCCTATATCTTGGGCGGGGTGTGACGCCTGCCAGCGTTGGCAGAATCGCCTCCCGGTAGCCACTAGCACTCGCCAGGGCAGTGAAATGGTCTACAGTCTGTCTACAATGTTGTACTTTCTTTCTTGTGAATCGTCATGTCACAGGCAGGGTAGAAGTGGTCTTTGTTTTCGCCTGTGACAATGCATTGTATTTTATATCATGAGTTGAATATAAGATGCATTGTAGTGAAGAAGAGAGAGAGAGCGAGCGAGCAGGGTGGGGGAGGTGAGTGTTGCTTTTCCTCCTCCTCCCTCCTCCCTCCCGGAGGAGTTGCTCGCCCGCGTGGCCTTTTCTCTCGGTTTTGATTGGCTGGTGGTTCCTGGCGCCTTCTGCAGGCCTGCTGCCGGGGGACGTAGCGGCCTGTGATTGGCTGACCACCGTGCCTTTGTGTGGGATCCTGGAGGGGTCCAGAGGAGCTATTCTCCTCAGAGCTTTCCTGACTAGCATACCCTTCACATGTCCCTTGCCCCCCTGTCTCCCGACCTCTACCTATAGAGCACTTTCTCTCTCTCTCAACTTCTTACCTCTCATTCTTCTACTCTATTTAATATCATAACTTCCCTTTGGTTCTGCACGATTTCATATATCGGCCATCGTATTATATGCTGAAGCTCTCAGATAACACATGTTTAGTTAGGCATTTTGGAAGGGTTGCCATTTATGTCTGTAGAGGTTTGACACACTCACGGTGTCTCCCTTTCTGTATCGTGGTGGTCTGCTGGGGGATTTAATGCTAGACTGGGATAAGGCTACTGGTGTTGTGATTTCCGATGTATACTAGGTTTTGTTGAACCTGTACAATCGCAACGGAGACGTGGGAAGCCTAGGTGGTCTTTCTGACTGTGTACCTTGTGAGTTTAGCACTGTGTTGCGAGTGAGGGCTTTTGCCTCTGCCACCCAACACTGTGCTAACTCGTTTGCTTTGACTTTGAGAGGGTCGCCAGGAGAGAACCAGATACTAGCGATCTGGATCTCTCAAGAGAGCACCCCGTCAATTAACGTAATTTGGCCGCACAGCCTTAAGGACTTCGCTAGGCTACGAGCCGCTTGCTCAGCCATTGTTTCCTAGCCAGACTTTATTCGCCTAGCAGACACCAGATTTAGATTATAAACTCTTTCTGTTATGTATGCATTATTATTCACGGCATTTATTAGTCTAGGTTGTTGTTGAGTTGCACAACCCTAGTAGGCTGTTTCGTTGATGAGGAAGTACTTCTTTTTGCTGTTTGAGTTCCTACTATTGCGCAGTTATTATTCCCGTGCCAGTTAACCCTATATGTCCTTACAATTGTCATATCCTGTTCCTGCTTTATACTACAGTTCAAAATCCGATACGATCATCTTAACCTAGCATCAGACTTTCTTCAGAAGATTCCTGCTCGATGCTTTGGGACTTTCGTTCACTTTCTTTAGTATAGGAGTGACAGTTCATTATTGTTTAGAGTAACTTTAAATATACTTTCTTCTAGTTTGCATTAAATCATTGGAGTGATTTAATTAAGATCTCTATTTTTTTCCTAGTATACCTTATTACCGTAATTGTATGTTGTTGTGATCAGGCTGTATCAGAGATCATCAGCCTGTAGTAGTAGTGCACTTATACTGAGTTATAGGATACCCCGTTATCGCAGATTTAACTCTGGAGGGTATAGGTGTTTTTGTGCGCCGGCATTATAAGTTCAGGGGTTGGATCTAGTGTTACCGTTGTGGCTGTGTGCTTTCCTAGTCAAATGATTAAGAGCCCTTGTTTTATACGAGTCCCGGTCGTAACATAACTTTTTTCCACCCCTCTCACTTTATTTATGTCTCTCCTACAGCATCCTGCATACTGTCAGCTATTAGGACTAAATCGTCTGCATAAAACAGTTCCAACGGCAGTCCGCCTCTAAAAACTCTAGACAGCGCCTCCAAGACCATAATAAAGAGGAGGGGGCTTAACACTGAACCCTGATGGACTCCAACACGGACTGCGAACTCATCACTCAGAACACCCTTCACCCTCACTGAACTTCGCGAATCCTCATACATCTTCATTATCACACGCACCAGCCACTTTTCCACACCAAGTTTCCTCATAGCCCACTGTACAACATCTCTAGGTACCCTATCAAAGGCCTTCTCCAGGTCCACAAACACAAAGTAAAGATCCCTGCCTTATAGTAAGTATCTTTCCTGTATCTGCCTGACTATGAAGATAGCATCGGTTGTACCACGTCCTGGCATAAAACCAAACTGCATATCATCAATAGAGATGCTTTGCCTGATCAAACCCTCAAGGACTCTCTCACAGACCTTCATGATTTGGTCAAGCATTTTCAGGCCCCTATAATTTCCTCTATCTAGCGCATCCCCTTTTCCTTTGTATATATTTACTATTACAATTTTGAGCCAATCCTCTGGGATTTTCTCATCTTTAATAATGGTATTTATCAACTCAGTGACTTAAGTTTACACCAATCTCCCCTGAGGCTTTTATCATCTCAGCGACAATGTCGGAGCAACCTGGAGCTTTACCGTCCTTCATTTTATTGATTGCGTCGCTCACTACAGCTGGTGCTATCAAAGGAGGGGGCCCAGATATTGTTTTTTCGATACTAAGCTGTTCCTTATCCCATTCAAACTCTACATTTAGCAATCGTTCATAGTGTACCTTCCATGTTTCTCTGATTTCATTTTCTGCATACACAATCTTCCCATTATCATCTCTAACACACTGTTCACCTATAATATCCCTACTGTAATTTTTAACTCGCCTAGCTAGGTTGAAGATCCCATTGGGATTGTCAGTTACACACTTGTTCAAGGACCATGTCCTTAATGCGATTTTTAGCATTGTAAATAACTCTTTTGGCAGTTCGTTTAGCTGCCTGGTATTCCTCCCTGCTGCCTCCTTTCTTCCATGCTTCCATATATACAGTGCGCGCGGTTGCAATAAGAGCGAGAAGGCACGCACTTATTGCAACCACGTAATTGATAAAACTCCTCTTTTACCCCCAAAATCTGGCGAGATATGGCAACTGCGACATCTGGCAACTCAGCCAGCTCAGTCTTAGTGCGGGAACGTAGTTAGAACCCTTCAGTGTGCCTACGGCTCTGGTACAGGGAGGATATACGCGAGTGATAGGGCCGAGTTGGCTCCATTGTTTTCCGTGTGACGCCTACCCTTTGGGACCACCCACACCCGTCATGCCAAAGCAAAAACAAATAACTCCGGCTCAAATTGCGGCCATAAGTGCACTGATGAAGGAGGGTAAAACAAACAAGGAAATTAGTTCAAACACAGGAGTTTACAGTGCGATCAGTTCAAAATTGGACAAAGAAAATCCGCGATTCAGGGCCGGGGCCGTTACCTACCCAGAAGAAAAGGCCCGGTAAGAAGCGTAAACTATCACAGAGGACCCTGAATATGCTTAAGAGGCAGGTAGAGACTGATCCCAGCCTTACTGCCAGGAAAATTAAAGAACAAAATCCAAACCTGCTTGGTGGTGTTGCCATCCGAACGCTACAAGATTACCTTCACAAAGTGCTACACTACAGACGATGCCGCTGCATTCCTAAGCCCTGGGTAACTCGCGTGCATAGACGGAATAGGGTGAAATTTGCCAGGCAATATCGACATTGGACCCTTGCCCAATGGCAGAAAGTACTATGGTCCGATGAATCGTCATTCACAGTTACTGACGGCCCTAGGAACTATGTTTACCGCCGCCGCGGTAGCAACCCTCTGGACCCCCGCTATACCCAGCACACCATAAAACACCCAGATTCAGTGATGGTATGGGGTGCTTTTTCGTTCCACGGCACTGGTGATTTAGTTTTTCTACCAAAGAACATTCGGATGAATCAACATAATTACCTTGACCTACTAATTGATCACTTGGAGCCATCTATGACAAAGTGCCAAGCAAATTATTTTATGCAGGACGGCGCACCCTGCCATACCGCTAAGACAGTGGTACAGGCCATGGACTTCGGTGGTATTAGGCACTTCAACCCTTGGCCTGGTAACTCACCAGACCTCAACCCCATTGAGAACCTGTGGGGCAAGATGAAAAGCGGCCTGCAGGACTACGACACATCTTCCGTGCCGAAGCTGAAGATCGCTATTCAGCAGTTGTGGGACGGTTTTGAAGCCTGCATATATTCAAGCCATCGCCAATTCTCTTCCTAAACGTCTGAGCTTAGTCAGGAAGAGCAAAGGATACCCTATCAAGTACTAGAATAAAGTAAATATAAGAAATTTTGTTTTTTTTGTCCAATTTTGATGATGAATGTTGGTGCGGGAGAGGTGCGCGAGGGTAGAGAGTGCCCGCTCTTATTGCAACCGCGCGCACTGTATACTGTATATATATATACACCGGTACTGGTATATATATATATATACCGGTATATATTATACTGTATATATATATATATATATATATATATATATATATATATATTCTGACATACGGAGCCCTGTATGTTAATTTAAGAGTTAGAATTAGAGTTGAAGGAGTGTCAAACTACCCAAGCGGCGAAGCAGACTAGCGAGCGAACTAGCGAGTGGGAAACCAGCTCGCCCGCATACCAGCAAACAAGCCTTCCCACCTGCGTGCGTCATAGGGGACCCTGCAAACTACTTCGATGACCCGACGCTATGACGTATGATCGACGCCAGGAGCCCCGATTGGACCAGGCACCTGTTATGCAACTCGAGGAGCTATGATAGGAGCGCGCACCATCACTCGCCTCCTGATTCGTTCCTACACCATCATTGTTTAGTATATAAGACCCGAGTAGTAGGCATTCAAGTCAGTCTCATTTGGAGTTGGGGAAGGTGAACTTGCAGCTGGAGGAAGACGGGGTGAAGTATTATAATGGGATTGTGACTGTCAGTCAGATTATATATGTGTGTGTTAAGTGTGTTCCGTGTAAACACTTACGTTATGTTGGTTAGTGAGATATGTGATTGGGACGTTAACGCTATTATTGTGTACTTAACTATTTGATTGGGAATTAACGTTAACGCTACTATTTATGTACTTAACTATTTTTGATTTTTTTTTTTTTTTTTTTTTTTTTTTTAAGAGACAATGAATGGAGGAAGGAAAAACACAGATAAAACAAAAAGGTCCATGTGCCTAAAGGCATCCTCCATTCATAAAATGTTTGTAACAACTGGATTTAAACATTTGTTGATTGTAAGTTTGTGGAAAGCAATTCGAGGGAAGTGAATTCCAAAGAGTCGTAGCTCTGGGGATAAATGAATTCTGATAAGCAGAAGTTCTGCATTGTGGAGGAGAAAGTGTAAATTCATGGCGCTCTCAGCTGCCCTAGTTCTACGGGGAAAGATGTGGAGAAGGCGGCACAATTGAAGCAAGTTCCTCGGAACAATTGCTGTGAAAATATCTGTAGAATAATGCAAGGGATGCAACGTTTCTTCGTATGGCTAAGGTAGGAAGGTCCTGTGTGATTGCAGGGTTATTGATTAATCTAATAGCTTTATTTTGAATTTTGTCCAACTGCCTCAATGCAACCACTCCACTTCCACCCCACAGAGGTGAACAGTAATCCCTCTGAGAGCGCACATGACTTTTATATATTACGGCCAACTGCTCGTCAGTGAAGAATTCTCGAACTCTGTACAGGAGTCCCAGTTTTTTAGAGGCATTCGTAGCAATGCTTCTAACATAATGTGTCCAGCTCAAGTTAGTAGTTAATGTTACACCGAGAATGTCAATACTAGGGGAAGTGGGAATATTTACATCATTAAAAAATATATGGGAGTCAGTGAGATTCTGTCGGTTAGAAAATTGAATGTACTTGGTTTCTGTGCATTAAAGGAAACTAGATTCTTTTGTCCCCATTCATTAATTCTAGAAAGGGCCTGGTTCAGTGAAATTGCAGTTTATTTTTGGAATTTATAAGATCGGGCTTTGGGTTTGGAACAGACAATTGGTAAATGTGAAGGACCCTGTGGAGTGTTGCGGTCATCTGCGTAGGGGAATGATTTGGAGAATTAAACGTTCAACGCTACTATTTATGTACTTAACGACTATTTTGATTGGGTGAAATTAACGTTAACGCTATTATTATGTAACTTAACTATTTTAGTTGACTAACTTGTGGACCCTAAAGCAAACTCTAAAGTTAATTGGGTTATGATGAAAAGTAATACTAACTATTGTTTTTATAGTCTACTTACGAGATATTTTCATTTTCTTTTAATTAAGCTTACATTGCTTAACTGGGGCTTAGTACGGTGATACTATTGTCCTTCTTATTAGTAATATCGGCCTTAGACCTAACATGGGCTGTTTAATATTACTTGTCTAGTGATTTTCTATAAGCTGAAGAAAATTCTTTAGCTTCAAAATATTATTTTTGCTTTTCCATATTATTTGAGTGAGACCTGAATCGAATCTATGAAAGCGATCCTGATACTTAATTTACTCCATAATCAAACCTCAATGTTTACGTTGGGTTAAGCAATACATTTAACTAATTATGAATATCTATATATCTAACTTTTTATGTGACTTTGCTATTAATCCTGAGTGATAATAAATAATATAATACTATTAACGTAATGACAAGAACCAAGAATAATTATACATTAAATATTAAATAAAAAGGACAATAATAAAACGAGCTATTCATTTTAAAAAAGGGTAAGAGACAGAAATATTCTTACCTTAATATTTATCTTTCAAGACTTTTTATAGAATTAATAGTCCTTCTTTAGATATAACTTCGTTCGGTTCATAACCATTAGCCTACTAAGCTTCGGTTCAATAATAATTCTTTATAAATACTACATGACTTTCAATTAGTTTTCAGTATTTTTCATAATTAAAGAGTATCAGGTCAATAAAGAACTACTAAGTCCAGATCTCAAAGATCCAAAAGGAAAGGAAGCAACAACCAGGAAATAATTTTATTAGATTTTACTTTTGCTTTTGCCTTCAGCTGACCTGATACCATTAATATATATCTCTGTGGCTATCTAGATTCCAATCAAGTTAAACCACTTAAGGATCAAGATAAACCGTAACAGAGAGTGGCGAACTTTGCCAGGATTCGTTTCATACATTTCACTTAGTTTTATTAACGTTTCATCAAACTACTGAAAAAATCCAAATATTAATCATGTGCCTCATCCTAATTAATGCCGAAGAATGCTCGAGTTTTCATAGAATCAGAACCCACCAGTCCCTGATATTGATCTGTCTGTCAAACTCCGAACTGCTGAAAGTGCTTGCCTCCACATCTCCATTAACTGTCTCAAACATGTCCAAAGTAGAGGTGGCTCAAGACCATAAAAACCCACCTGTTCCCTGGTAGAAGGCGGGGAGGGTGACGGAAGCAAAAGCAGAGCCGTTGGTGGGATCCCGAGTAAACATAGCCAACTTGATGAACAATTTGCCACCTGGTTTGACCGAGTGATCAAATTATTCGAAACTAGCCAGAATAAAGCAAATAGCGACTTAGAACTATCCAAGCACTTAAATGCCGAAACAAGCCAGAGCAACGACCCGAAGAAGCCAGCATAAAAGCCCAGAGCAACTATCCTGGTAAGCATAGCCGGACTAGCAATATAGAACTAGCTAGAATAAATGCCGAGAAGCACAGAATAAAGACACGAACATTATCAATATCAAATATCAAACGTCTCAAACTAAAATGGTCAATACAAATGGTCCCGTAATTGCTCCCCCTCTGGGATTGACTAATTATGGGATTATCCTTTCAGCTGAGGATAATGTGCAGGATTTCTTTCTTTGTTTTGTTTGAGGAAGTTGCTGGAGGTATGAAGTGGACAAGAGATCAATAGGGCCTTTAATGTATGGGTTACAAACCGTTTTGACAGGGGCAGGCTCG
>CM064524.1:2616656-2703303 GCA_032716605.1 Paralithodes platypus | reverse complement strand
GTTCTACGGGGAAAGATGTGGAGAGGCGGCACAATTGAAGCAAGTTCCTCGGAACAATTGCTGTGAAAATATCTGTAGAATAATGCAAGGGATGCAACGTTTCTTCGTATGGCTAATGTAGGAAGGTCCTGTGTGATTGCAGGGTTATGCATTAATATAATAGCTTTATTTTGAATTTGTCCAACTGGCCTCAATGCAACCACTCCACTTCCACCCCACAGAGGTGAACAGTAAATCCATCTGAGAGCGCACATGACCTTTTAATATATTACGGCCAACTGCTCGTCAGTGAAGAATTCTCGAACTCTGTACAGGAGTCCCAGTTTTTTAGAGGCATTCTTAGCAATGCTTCTAACATAATGTGTCCAGCTCAAGTTAGTAGTTAATGTTACACCGAGAATGTCAATACTAGGGGAAGTGGGGAATATTTACATCATTAAAAAATATATGGGAGTCACTGAGATTCTGTCGGTTAGAAAATTGAATGTACAGAACTTGGTTTTCTGTGCATTAAAGGAAACTAGATTCTCTTGTCCCCATTCATTAATTCTAGAAAGGTCCTGGTTCAGAGAAATTGCAGTGTTTATTTTTGAATTTATAAGATCTGGTTTGGTGAAAAGAATTGGTAAATGTGGAAGGAACTGTTGGAGTGTTGAGTCATCTGCGTAGGAATGATTGGGAATTAACGTTAACGCTACTATGTACTTAACTATTTGATTGGGAATTAACGTTAACGCTATTATTATGTACTTAACTATTTTAGTTGACTAACTTGTGGACTAAAGCAACTCTAAGTAATTGGGTTATGATGAAAGTAATACTATTGTTTTATATTAATACTTACGAGTTATTTCATTTTCTTTTAATTAAGCTTACATTGCTTAACGGTGCTTAGTACGGTGATACTATTGTCTCTTATTAGTAATATCGCCTTAGACTAACATGGCTGTTTTAATATTACTTCTAGTGATTTTCTAAGCTGAAGAAAATTCTTTTAGCTTCAAAATATTATTTTGCTTTTCATATTATTTGAGTGAGACCTGAATCGAATCTATGAAGCGATCCTGTAAACTTAATTTACTCATAATCAAACCTCAATGTTACGTGGTTAAGAAATACATTTATCTAATTATTAATTATTTATCTAACGTTTTATGTGACTTTGATATTAATCCTGATGATAATAATAATATAATACTATTAACGTAAGACAAGAACCAAGAATAATTACATTAAATATAAATAAAAAGGACATATAATAAAACTAGCTATTCATTTCAAAAAGGGTAAGAGACAGAAATATTCTTACCTCAATATTTATCTTTCAAGACTTTTTATAGAATTAATAGTCCTTTAGATATACTTCTTCGGTTCATAACCATAGCCTACTAAGCTTCGGTTAAATAATAATTCTTTATAAATACTACATGACTTTAAATTAGTTTCAGTATTTTTCATAATTTAAAGAGTATCAGTCAATAAAGGCTACTAAGTCCAAGATCCAAAAGGAAAGGAAGCAACAACAGGAAATAATTTTATTAGATTTTACTTTTGTTTTGCCTTCAGCTGACTGATACCTTAATATATATCTCTGTGCTATCTAGATTCATCAAGTTAACCACTTAAGGATCAAGATACGTAACAGAAGAGGTGGCGACCCTTGCCAGGATTCGTTTCATAATTTCACTCAGTTTTATTAACGTTTCACTACTTAAAAATCAAATATTAATCATGCCTCATCTAATTAATGACGAAGATGCTCGAGTTTTTTCATAGAATCAGAACCCACAGTCCACTGATATTGACTGTCTGTCAAACTCCGAACTGAAAGTGCTTGCCATCACATCTCCAATTAACTGTCCCTCAAACATGTCCAAAGTAGAGGTGGCTCAGACCATAAAACCCACCTGTTCCCTGTAGAAGGCGGGGGAGGGTTGACGGAGCAGTTGGTGGGATCCCGAGTAAACCTAGCCAACTTGATGAACAATTGCCACCTGGTTTGACCGGTGATCAAATATTAGAACTAGCCAGAATAAAAGCAAATAGCGACTTAGAACTAGCCAGAATAAATGCCGAACAAGCCAGAGCAAATACCGAAGAAGCCAGCATAAAAGCCAGAGCAACTACCGAACAAGCCGGACCTAAATATAGCACTAGCTAGTATAAATGCCGCAGACGCCAGCATAAAGACCGAACATTGTCAATATCGATATCAAACGGCTCAACTAAATGTCAATACAAATGGCCCGTAATTGCTCCCCCTCTGGGGATTGACTAATTATGGGATTATCCTTTCACTGAGGATAATGTGCAGGATTTCTTTGTTTTGTTTGAGGAAGTTGCTGGAGGTATGAAGTGGACAAGAGATCAATGGCCTTTTATGTTACAAACCGTTTTGACAGGGCAGGCTCGAGCCACGTATTTGTCAGAAGTAGCAGAAGTTAGGCAGGATTATGACAATCTCAAAGAAGCTATCTTAACCCTTAATTAGCGGCGAGCAACATAAGTCGAGTTAAAAAAAGCTGGACTATGTGGCGGCGCTCGACATAGGTCGAGTGGCAATTTCAGCACGTAATGTGGCTGAGAGAGAGAGACAAGTGGTGAGCAGCGAGACCAGCGAGCGCATGACTGCCCCCGACCCCCCCGGCGAACCTACTGACACAAAACCCAGCCCCCCCCCCCCCCTCCCCCCCGCCACATACCCAATTATGTTCCGAAACTACCGAATTTCCTGCTTTTTTCACTCGCGTTGCACGGTTTATTGCAAGAAAACTATCCATCATACAAGGATCGTTATGGTGTCATTCGAAAGCTCTGTTTTATGCCCTTTTCAGGGATAGGTACTTGTTTTACGTTCTGGGTCTTATTTAGGCATGAAAATGATCACGTAAACAGCCCTATTTTGGCTAAAAACACCCCGCTGTGCGGTACATATAATAAACCGCATAGGCCGCTCGTAAGGTGTTAAAAACCTATCAATTGCAGCCTGAGGCTTACAGGCAATCTTTCCGTAAAAACCAGAAGAAAGTAGAAGAAACCCATAAGGTATTTGCCAGGACCATGACTAAAACTTTCAATCATTGTGTCAAGAGTAAGAAAGTCACAAGCTACAACGATCTGAAGGAGTTGGTCCTGTTAGAAAATTTCCTATGGAAAATTGATTCTTCTGTATCCTATCATTTAACCCATAACTGTCGGGGCGCAACATAAGTCGAGTATAATAAATCTGGACTATCTGGCGGCGCTCGACATAGGTCGTGTGGCAATTTCAGCACGTAATGTTGCTGAGAGAGAGAGAGACAAGTGGTGGCAGGAGAGTAGCGAGCGTATGACTGCTCCAGACCACCGCGGCGAACCTACTGACACGAATCCCACCTCCTCCCTCCCTCTCTCACTCGCTACATACTGAATTGTATGGGGAAAGTACCGAATTACATGCTTTTTGCACTCGTGTTGCGCGGTTGTTGCAAGAAAACTAGCAGTCATAAAAGGATCGTTGTGGTGTCATTGGAAAGCTCTGTTTATGCCCTTTCAGGGATAGATACTTGTTTTACGCTCTGGGTCTTATTTAGGCATGAAAAATGATCACGTAAACAGCCCTATTTTGGGTAAAAACACCCCGCTGGTGGCTACATATTATATACCGCCTAGGCCGCTCATAAGGTGTTAAAGGGGAAAAAGGTAGATTGCCTTGCCGACGCCGCTGACATGGCTGACACATACGTGCTCAACAACAAATTTCGTGGAAAGAAGCCCTACGATAATTCTAGTTCTAATTTTAAGTATCCCAATCACAAATCTGACAGACCCAGTCACAAGCCTATAACGTCTTCCCCAGCTAGCCAAAATAGAATTGTTCCCCCAACTAAAAATGCGACTCAGGGCAATGGTAACAGAGGTGGGCCCCAAATTAATAGTAATGCTCAAAGAGGGAATGTTCCCGTATCCCCTAAAGTATGTACTTTGTGGCATGAAAGGCCACCTAGCTTATCAGTGCTGGGCCAAGGAGAAAACCGAGAGATCGGGGCAGACAGTTGCCGCCGTATCTCAAATTCCATATGTGCCTTTAATGCAGGACTCCCGACAGAAGGAGTACCTAGTACCAAATGTTCCTTTAATGCAGGACTCCCGACAGGAGTACCTAGCACCAAAAGTTCCTTTCATGCAGGACTCCCGACAGAAGGAGTACCTAGCAGCTAACGTAAATCATCTAGACAGGGGTGTAGTAGCATGTGTGGTGCAACCCACTAGGGTTAAGCCAATAATAATTTCACCATCAGTGCAGGACAGTTACCGTCCCTTTATTTCATCTGGCAACGTGAGATTAAATGGTTGTATGCATGAGGTAAAAATTCTGAGAGACACAGGTTCTACTAGCACCCTCATGGTGAATCCTTACACTGAGTGCCCACCTGGCGAACCAGTTGTAATGAGAGGTGCTGAAGGCCAATTTTATGCACACTTGGTAAAAGGCGAAATTGAATGTGAGTTACTACAGGGTGAGGCCACCATAGCTTTGTGTAGGTCCCAAGATATCCCTGTGCCTGGGGTAACACTCCTTTTGGGGAATGATGTAGCAGGTGAGAAGGTCCGACCAGACCCCATTTTGTCACTTTCCCCTGTTAACGAGCCACTAACCGGTGAGCTCGAAAAAGGAGATGCCAACAGTTTTCCCTGTGTGTGCTGTCACATTCAATGTCTCAAGTAGCAGTTCCCTCAGACAGAAATGTACCGAATGTAAGAGTTGATGAAAGGGATGATGAGAGTGTGAATGATGCTCCAACTGTGCCTGATGATGTGACTGAGGTGGATTTATCTGACACCTTTTTGGCTCATCTTGACCCTAACGATGACCATGAAACCCCTCCAAATTGTCCTAGTGGCCTGGTAGAGCTACAGAGAGATGATAGTGAATGCAAGGAGTTACGTGCCAGGTCCGTGAGTGAAGAGGAATGTGAGAAGGAGGGTGGTGAATGTTTCTACCTCAAAGGAGGAGTATTGTGGCATAAATGGAGACCGCCACACAGACCAATCGATGACGGGGCTTGGGACGTCCATCAAGTAGTAGTCCCCAAACCTTGTCGTACAGATATCATGGAAATGGCACATTGTATACCATTGGCAGGACACCTAGGTGTGAGAAAAACTCTAGACAGAATCAGAGCCCACTTTTACTGGCCAGGAATGCGTGCAGATGTAGTGGAGTTTTGTAGAGTGTGTCACACTTGCCAGATGACAGGAAAACCCAATCAGAAGGTGCCTGTACATCCTCTGGTGCCCTTGCCCGTTTTCAAGAATCCTTTTACTCGGGTGGTAGTGGACATTGTAGGCCCATTGCCTAAGACTTCCCAAGGTAACATTTATTTATTAACTATCATGGGACATGGCAACTCGCTACCCAGAGGCTATACCCATAAGGACTACCTCTGCTCCAACTGTCATCAAGGAACTGCTCAAATTCTTCACCAGAATGGGTTTCCCCCATGAGGTGCAAAGTGATCAAGGAACTAATGTACCTCTTAACATTTTTCAGCAGTCCCTGAAGGAGTTGGGTATCGAGCATGTTAAGTCTAGCACCTACCACCCAGAGAGTCAAGGGGTTCTCGAACGATATCACCAGACATTAAAGGGAATGTTATGTAAGTATTGTACAGAGACCGGAGTTGAGTGGGATAAGGGGGTACCTTTTCTTTTATTTGCTACTCGTGAGGTTCCAACTGAATTCCTGGGTTTTTCCCCTAATGAGCAAGTTTTCGGTCACCAGGTAAGAGGTCCTGTGCAACTATTGCAGGATAGCCTAGTTGGCCAGGAGGGGAACCAAAACCTCCTCAAGTATGTGTCAGATTTCAAAACCCAGCTGAGATCCTCATGTGAGTTTGCCGCTTAAAACTTAACAGTGGCTAAAAGCTCCATGAAGACCTGGTATGACAGAAAAGCCTGTGAGAGGGAGTTTCAGCCCGGTGATGAGGTTTTGGTCCTGCTCCCCCTTTTTGGCCAACCTTTATCTGCCAAGTTCAGGGGCCCATATAAGATCATTCGGAGGGTGAGCATTACCGATTATCTAGTAACTACCCCAGACAGGAGAAAGCCCACGCAAGTATTCCATATAAATATGTTGAAACCCTACCATAGGTCCCCTGATTCCTCTCCTCCAGATTCTCCCACTGTGGCAGTGAATGTCAGGACCTGTGGACAGCCTGGTGCGGACGAAGTCTTCAGTTCTCTTACTGACCCGCAACAGACTGTTCCAGAGCCTGAAGGTATCCATGCAGACTTTGACTTGTCATGTAGCCTATGCAACTTTCAGTATAATTCAGTAGCTTGGGGGGAATTACCATCTAAACTATGTCATCTTCCCTCTGATCAAGCGAACCAACTAATCTCTGTTTTATCTCAGTCTCCCAGTGTGTTCCGTGATACTCCAGGGCTCACTTCTTTGGCCGTGCACGACATCGACGTAGGAGATGCAACTCCCATTAAACTATCCCCCTACCGTGTCTCGCCACAACGCAGGAGTATACTGCAGGTCGAGCTTGACTACATGTTGTCAAGCAAGCTGATCAAAAGGGTCTTAAGCCAGTGGAGTAGTCCGGTCATGCTTGTGCCGAAGCCAGACGGGAGCCATAGGTTATGTATGGACTATAGGCAAGTTAATGCGGTCACAAAGAACGATACCTACCCACTGCCACAGATCAAAGATTGCATTTACCAGGTTGGCCTCATACAGCAGTAAGTTTAACTTAATGAGAGGATTTTGGCAATTAGCTCTCCCTTGTAGTGAGGTAAATATTATGCTTTAGTAGTGCACTTTCAAGCCTTCAGCTGTGAGATGCCTTGCAGTTTCGAATAACGCTCCAGCTACGTTCCGGCTATGTTCTGATGTGGTACCTGGAGACGTTGCCTACTTTGGGTAATATCCTTATTATATCCTCATTATAATCTTGCTGTTGCCAATCTGGTGGTGAATCTATTTATGTATTATGTTTAATATTATGTACTATACTCCTTAAACTCTTTTCTAGGGGGGAGGTCTGTATGTTAATTTAAGAGTTAGAATTAGAGTTGAAGGAGTGTCAAACTACCCAAGCGGCGAAGCAGACTAGCGAGTGGGAAACCAGCTCGCCCGCATACCAGCAAACAAGCCTTCACACCTGCGTGCGTCATAGGGGACCCTGCAAACTACTTCGATGACCCGACGCTATGACGTATGATCGACGCCAGGAGCCCCGATTGGACCAGGCACCTGTTATGCAACTCGAGGAGCTATGATAGGAGCGCGCACCATCACTCGCCTCCTGATTCGTTCCTACACCATCATTGTTTAGTATATAAGACCCGAGTAGTAGGCATTCAAGTCTGTCTCATTTGGAGTTGGGGAAGGTGAACTTGCAGCTGGAGGAAGACGGGGTGAAGTATTATAATGGGATTGTGACTGTCAGTCAGATTATATGTGTGTGTTAAGTGTGTTCCGTGTAAACACTTACGTTATGTTGGTTAGTGAGATATGTGATTGGGATGTTAACGCTATTATTGTGTACTTAACTATTTGATTGGGAATTAACGTTAACGCTACTATTATTATGTACTAACTATTTGATTGGGAATTAACGTTAACGCTACTATTTATGTACTTAACTATTGATTGGGAATTAACGTTAACGCTATTATTATGTACTTAACTATTTTAGTTGACTAACTTGTGGACTAAAGCAACTCTTTAAGTAATTGGGTTATGATGAAAGTAATACTATTGTTTTATATTACTACTTACGAGTTATTTCATTTTCTTTTAATTAAGCTTACATTGCTTAACGGTGCTTAGTACGGTGATACTATTGTCTCTTATTAGTAATATCGCCTTAGACTAACATGGCTGTTTTAATATTACTTCTAGTGATTTCCTAAGCTGAAGAAAATTCTTTTAGCTTCAAAATATTATTTTTGCTTTTCATATTATTTGAGTGAGACCTGAATCGAATCTATGAAGCGATCCTGTAACTTAATTTACTCATAATCAAACCTCAATGTTACGTGGTTAAGAAATACATTTAACTAATTATTAAATATATATCTAACTTTTTATGTGACTTTGATATTAATCCTGATGATAATAATAATATAATACTATTAACGTAAGACAAGAACCAAGAATAATGACATTAAATATAAATAAAAGGACATATAATAAAACTAGCTATTCATTTCAAAAAGGGTAAGAGACAGAAATATTCTTACCTCAATATTTATCTTTCAAGACTTTTTATAGAATTAATAGTCCTTCTTTAGATATACTTCTTCGGTTCATAACCATAGCTTCGGTTAAATAATAATTCTTTATAAATACTACATGACTTTAATTAGTTTCAGTATTTTCATAATTAAAGAGTATCAGTCAATAAAGGATACTAAGTCCTAAGATCCAAAAGGAAAGGAAGCAACAACAGGAAATAATTTTATTAGATTTTACTTTTGTTTTGCCTTCAGCTGACTGATACCTTAATATATATCTCTGTGCTATCTAGATTCATCAAGTTAACCACTTGAGGATCAAGATACGTAACAATATATATATATACCGGTATATATATATATATATATATATATACAGTCCATCCTCCTATAACACGAGCTACTACAACGCAATCCTCCTTCAACACGAGGGGGGGGTCCCTAATTACCTAAACCTCTTATAACCCGAGCCGAAAACATATAACGCGAAATGGCCTTGCCGAGTGCTTCAAATCCAGCGCCTCTTCTTACTGCGCGACCCCCACCCCCCCACTTACAGCGCGATGACGTCGATGCGCACTGGATTTTAAGATGATTTTGCTAATGGATAATGCCCCCTGCCATCCTGCCTACCTGCAAAATCTCCACCCTCAATGCAATGTTATCTTCTTGCCTCCAAAAACAACATCCTTATCTCTATTTAAAGTGTTATTCCTACAATGCGAAATACCTACAACACGAGGTGCAGTGCCGCCCCTAAACTCGCGTTGTAGGAGGATGGACTGTATATATATACCGGTATATATATATATATATATATATATATATATAATTTATATATATATATATACCGTCTATACATACTGTATATATCCTGTTGTCAATTGTAGGCAAACAAACAATATAGTTTGCTAACACATACAGTCGGTCCTCTGGTAACGCGCGTTTTGGAAACGCGCGTTTTGGAAACGCGGATTTGGTGGCACACGGTACACCCCAAATATCAAAACATTTCCTAACACGGTCAACACTTACACTGACGCTGGGTCTAACCGGGTGCCGAACCTTTACTCCCGACTTTCGTCATTTACCGATGCTCATATCTCTGCAAATAAATGGCCTAACCAAGTGTTTATGCATACCAGAGCTAGATATGGTCGTTGCTGAGCATTGGGTGAAGACTAGAACACTCTACATTGTGTAGTTATTGTGTGAGGTGAGAATAATTACTGAAACACACGTATATATGTTATTGTTTGTTTGGCTATGTCGAGTGAGTGTGTGTGTGTGTTGTCGTTGTGTGCAATGCGTGGCTAGGCTATGTCGGCCGCCGAACCATTACTCCCGACTTTCGTAATTTACCGATGCTCGTATCTCTGCAAATAAATGGCCTAACCAAGTGTTTATGCATACCAGAGCTAGATATAGTCGTTGCCGAGCATTGGGTGAAGATTAGAACACTCTACATTGTGTAGTTATTGTGTGAGGTGAGAATAATTACCGAAACACACGTATGTTATTGTTTGTTTGGCTATGTCGAGTGAGTGTGTGTGTGTATGTTGTCGTTGTGTGCAATGCGTGGCTAGGCTATGTCGGCCGCAAAAACCATTAATCCCAACTTTCGTCATTTACCGATGCTCATATCTCTGCAAATAAATGGCCTAACCAAGTGGTTATGCATACCAGAGCTAGATATGGTCGTTGCCGAGCATTGAGTGAAGACTAGAACACTCTACATTGTGTAGTTATTGTGTGAGGTGAGAATAATTATGAAACACACTTATGTTATTGTTTGTTTGACTATGTCGAGTGAGTGTGAATGTGTTGTCGTTGTGTGCAATGCGTGGCTAGGCTATGTCGGCCGCCGAACCATTACTCCAGACTTTCGTCATTTAACGATGCTCATATCTCTGCAAATAAATTGCCTAACCAAGTGTTTATGCATACCGGTACCAGAGCTAGATATGGTCGTTGCCGAGCATTGGGTGAAGACTAGAACACTCTACATTGTGTAGTTATTGTGTGAGGTGAGAATAATTACTGAAACACACGTATCTTATTGTTTGTTTGGCTATGTCGAGTGAGTGTGAGTGTGTGTGTGTGTGTTGTCATTGTGTGCAATGCGTGGCTAGGCCATGTCGGCCGCCGAACCATTACTCCCTACTTTCGTCATTTACCGATGCTCATATCTCTGCAAATAAATGGCCTAACCAAGCGTTTATGCATACCAGACCTAGATATGGTCGTTGCCGAGCATTGGGTGAAGACTAGAACACTCAACATTGTGTAGTTATTGTGTGAGGTGAGAATAATTACTGAAACACACGTATGTTATTGTTTGTTTGGCTATGTCGAGTGAGTGTGTGTGTGTGTTGTCGTTGTGTGCAATGTGTGGCTAGGCTATGTCGGCCGCCGAACCATTACTCCCGACTTTCGTCATTTACAGATGCTCGTATCTCTGCAAATAAATGGCCTAACCAAGTGGTTATGCATACCAGAGCTAGATATGGTCGTTGCCGAGCATTGGGTGAAGACTAGAACACTCTACATTGTGTAGTTATTGTGTGAGGTGAGAATAATTACTGAAACACACGTATGTTATTGTTTGTTTGGCTATGTCGAGTGAGTGTGTGTGTGTGTGTTGTCGTTGTGTGCAATGCGTGGCTAGGCTATGTCGGCTGTAAAAACCATTAATCCCGACTTTGGTCATTTACCGATGCTCATATCTCTGCAAATAAATGGCCTAACCAAGTGTTTATGCATACCAGAGCTAGATATGGCAGTTGCCGAGCATTGGGTGAAGACTAGAACACTCTATATTGTGTAGTTATTGTGTGAGGTTAGAATAATTACAGAAACACACGTATGTTATTGTTTGTTTGGCTATGTCGAGTGAGTGTGTGTGTGTGTGTTGTCGTTGTGTGCAGTGCGTGACTAAGCTATGTCGCCCGCAAAAACCATTAATCCAGACTTTCGTCATTTACCGATGCTCATATCTCTGCAAATAAATGTCCTAACCAAGTGTTTATGCATACCAGAGCTAGATACGGTCGTTGCCGTTCATTGGGTCAAGACTAGAACACTACATTGTGTAAGTTATTGTGTGAGGTGAGAAATAAGACGGCGAGTTTTAGGCGGGATTTTAGAGCTTCGATCGAAAATGGCGGGACTGTTGTGACTCCTTAACTAGCCTAGCCTAATCGAAATATTTATTCAGAGGTAAGAGTTGTTGTTGTTGTTGTTCCCCATGCTGCCTGGCCGAACAACCCCTAGGCCTCGAGCAAGGCCAAGGCCATAACCGAGCGCCCCCACAGAACCCTACCCGCCGACCACAATAAAGCCTGGGTGACCGAAGCCACTCCATGGCGGGGAGCTGAGGAGGGCGCGGAAACGCCCGGGAAACCAAAGCCCCACCCAGGGCCCTGTGCCCCTCAGCAATTATGAAGAGAAAGTTGAGGGGTAAGGGAAAAATGTGACGCTTTGGCTTCCAATCTTGGTAGATTGGGAGGTCAATCCACAGAAGAGACGCCGTCACTTGAGATCTAGAAAATATATAAGTAAAAGGAACAGTCAGAGTAAGCTATGAGTATGGCAGAGATTGCTCAGTTCTCACTCTGATAGACCAGCCCAACCACATGACTAGAACCCAATCCTCTCGACATCAGCTAGGAAAGGCCCTAGAAAGCGGCCTTTGGCGGGGGGATAGCTCCCCTATTTCAACCCTTTTCGGGGATGGGCACTCACCGAGAGGTAAGAGTTGTTGCAATCGGCAAATCAACTCGATGCACATGTCAAATAACCTTTATAATTGATTTAATTATTATAACATAGGCTTCTATGGAGAAAAAGTGGACTTTGTGGAAACCCCCAGAACACCAAGGTACGTTTAACATGTACACACATGGCTTTGGTAACGCAGTTCTTGCTAACACGGGTGGTTATCAGAACACATTAGCCGCGTTACCGGAGGACTGACTGTATGCTGTACGGTACCCAGTGGCGGATCCATGGGGGGGGGCGGGGGGGCGGCCGCCCCCCCCTTAGTGACCAAAATTGCGCCCTTACACATCTGATATATATATATATATATATATATTTTTTGTTTTTTTTTTGTTTTTTTTCTATATTCCAACTTACTCCATCTCGGGCATAGGCTGAGAGCCTGGACATTCACAGCTGTACAATGAGCAGTGAAGCCCGTGAGGTCTTGTTCCAGTCTAGGGAGTGAGGCATGTGAAGCACGTAGAGTTGTTGTTGTTGTTGCTGTTCCCCAAGCTGCCTGGCCGAACAGCCCCAAGGCCCCGAGCAAGGCCAAGGCCATAACCGAGCGCCCCTACGTAGAGTACAACGAGCACCTGCCATCTTGCCTTCACATGAGGCACGGTGCTCACTCATGGTCCGAAGCGACCCCATCTCTGAAGCCACCTCGTTCCCGTGCTTCACTGTCTCACTCCCTACACTCGGACACTCACTCTTACACACACAACGCCACCTGTTGAGCAGCTAACTCACCAGGCATTGCACCTCTATAGCATATTTTGAATATGGGAATATTCATACAGTGCTATTTAATCAGGGAACAATGAGGTTATTTTATTAGCGTTTTCGGTGGGCTTCGTGGTAATGCACTGATACTAGGTACAGCACAAATTCCATCCCAATAATATCTTCCCATTGATACATCGGGATTTGAACCCGGGACCTTTGGATTACCAGGCCAGTGGCAAGACCACTCCGCCACACCTCCCCTCTGCATATACTGAATTTTATCTGAAATACAATACATATAAAGAATATTGTGTGCATTATGGCGCCCCTCATGTATATCAGCCCCCCCCCCCCCCCCTTAAGCCTGAGCTGGATCCGCCACTGACGGTACCTAACCCTTTTTGGTTTTAAAAGGCAAAATTGGGAGCCGTCATATTTATGGTAGCCTCGACTGAGCCCAAAACTAATGTGTCTCCGGACTCTCCACTGTTTACACTACCGGTATCACTACTATCATCTGCCTCGTATCCATCTTGCTTCTTAGCTGTCACCAGCTTCAGACCAAAGCTCTTCAGTTTCTTGTATGGAACTTTTGTGACAAGTTTCCGGTTCATAATAATAATTTGCCTGCTTTAATGTCTCTTATTCATCACCTCCAACAGCAATCACTACTTTGCTCTGCATTAACTGGGAAGATAATTTAGTAATTACTGGTATGCCAAACAGAATTGCAGTACAGTATATAATTGTGAAATTTTAAGCACTAGCTAATGTGACCCTCTGAAATAAATAGGCCTAATATGCAGGTAGTAATAAGCAGTTGGTTATTTCATTCAACATGGGGGTAGCATCCCTGCCCTCAACGAATCGCTAGGGAAACAGCAACGGCGCTGACAGCGGAAAGACTCTACAGTATATCTCAACAGTGTTTCCCTATAAGGTAGACATCATTGGTGCTGACAGCGGAGGAAAGCTTTATACAGAATGAGGAGTGATTCCCTCTAAGGGGAGGTGGGGCTCGTTAGCCTTGGCCAGAAGTTTGTGGTAGGATTTTCAAGGAAGCTATCAATTGGAACTGGGAATGGCTTACATTAGTTCTTATTGACTTAGAAACATGACTACAGAGTGGACATGCAAATTCTGAATCCATAGTGTTTTAAGTTAGGTTTTAATCTGCTGTAGGCTATATAGGATACTACACTTGGATTCTAGGATCTAAGTTATACTGTATAATCTGCATGTGTGTATGTTATCTGTACGAGTTTACAGTCAGTAGGCTAAAGTTGAATTCTGGGATAACTAAAAATATAGATTAGATACTGTACAATTACAGGGTAGGCCTAACTAGCTAGTGAGTAGCTACGGTATGTTTAAGGTCAAGGTGTAGTAGGCCTAGATATAGGATAGTAGAAGTTATACATAGTGGGTAGTGGGAATAATTTTACTTTCGGACATGGCAAAACAAAGGTATCAACTAGCTACCTAAACATTTACATTTTTGTATTCCGATAATTTTGAACACTATCGGTCTGGGTAGAGCGACTATGTGAGAGTCAGTCCGCTGACAGAAGTGAGTGGGTTCCAGCCTCCCGTGGTATAGTTGTTTCGGAAATACCGACTGCCCAGACGGTGGTGTAGCTGACCACCTATATCGGTAGGCTAACTATGATATCACCTCATCTCGGTGGGTGCCCACATCGACATCG
Organism: Paralithodes platypus; assembly: GCA_032716605.1. Taxonomy (NCBI): domain Eukaryota; kingdom Metazoa; phylum Arthropoda; class Malacostraca; order Decapoda; family Lithodidae; genus Paralithodes; species Paralithodes platypus. The sequence goes on along the minus strand of CM064524.1, from coordinate 2,688,880 downwards.
ACCATCCTCAGCAATGGGGTAGGCCTAGCCTAGCCTATAGCCTATGCCCAAGGTAAAAAAAATATATATTGATAATATATAGCCTATAGGCCTAGGCCTAGTCCGGAATTAATCAAACATTTTATTCTTTACATTAACCACCATAGGCTAATACATTGCTGCATTGCACCAACCAATAGCCTAGGTCCTAAAATTAAATTAATTAATGCATAGCCTATAGTCCACTTGGATATTCGATAATCTTCAAGGACACTACATCCGCCCTATTAGAAACAATTTATTAGGGAAAATAGGGACCAATACTCGCCATATTTTTCTCATTATAGGCCTAGTCCGCATGGAGGAATTTTGTTATCGACACTTGAAAAAACCCGATTAGCCTACACTGAAAAATAACAAAATTATAAGTCCCGACCATAAACAAAGCATTGCGCACAACGAATCCTTCGACTTGACCTTCTTCTTCTTGTTTTGAAATATGCGGTGAGTGCGAACCACCCAATAAATGGTGTGAGCGTTACTCACAAAAACGAAATACCGGCAACCTGTTTTTGCCCCCTTACAGATCTACATATATGAGGATGACAATAAATCAAGGGGGGTGAGGGAGGGGCAATGCCCCCCCCCCCCCCTCAACCCATCGTGTATCCAATGTACCCCACAATTTCCCTTACCTACTGTAAAAGCACGATTCACCCAATAAATGGCGCAATTTGACGCTGTATATTCAGATTGATAGATAATGGGTAAGTTTATGAAAATCCTCCACTCAAACCATGCAAACAACTATATAACACTAGGCTAGCCTATATTCCTTGAAGAAAAATATAAAAAACATGGTAAATAAGGCCGATGTAGTCTTATTGGGTCACTTGGACGTTACCGGATATTCTAACTTGACACTCGAGTCACCACATATAGAACGCCAGCACGCTAACTAGTACACCATCATGACAGCTAAGTCTAGCCCACGATGTACGACCAATATCCATTATCGAAATACTGTATTCTGTGTATAGGCGCGAATGCTAGACTACTCGGCCCACGGGACGGCTCGGGGCAAGAATGTAGTTACCGGGTGTACCGCCCGTCTTGTTTACACTACACGGACGCTCACCATCATGTTCCCGTCTATTTTGACTGCCTTTGGATACAAAAATACATTACCCTAACCAAACAACCTAACCTAACCCTAACCTAACCTAACCTAACCTAGTATTATAGATTTATAAGTATTTATTTTATTTAAGTATTTATAGATGATTTATGTTGTATGTCGGTAGTGGTACACCCGGTGGTAAATCAACAGTTATACTACCCCTCCCCCAATACACCCCACCACCTCCCCCCTTCAAAACACGCTTTTTAGCGTGATTTTGGATGGTTCAGCAGACGCGGAAACTGGAAAAAAAAACTTATTTTGATATAAATTGATCAGCAACCAGATAAGAGTTTTTCAGGTAATTTGTTGTTGTTTTTTATTTTTTATTTGAAATAAGTGTTGTTTAATACCGAGGACCGTCGCATTTTAGTATTTTTAACATTAGCCTAACCTAACCTAACTTAACCTAACCTAACCTAACCGAAAACTAACCTGTCTCGCGACCGGTCGAAACCCAGCTCACGTTCCCTGTTTATGGGTGCGCGACGGTCTAAACCCAGCTCACATTCCCTGTTTATGGGTTCGCGAAGGTTTGTAATACTTCAATGTATCTATTTCAAGTCAAATATACATTTCTGCGCATCATCAAACCATACTAAGTCTACTACTAATAATATTAACCCATTAGTAACAACAGAATAGCGACAAAATAATATTAGCCTAACCTAACAACCTTACCTAACCTTTTTTTTTTTTTTTCTATGGGATTGAGGGAGGCAAAAGGCATAACTGCCTATAGCGAGTGGCTCCCCCATAGTTGAAAGAGTGACAGGGTCAAAATCAAGGGACGTTCGAGCCAAAATACCTGGACACACAGAGTTTGAAGCAATTTAAGTCATAGGAAGTGGGAAAAACTGATTCTGGGAAAGAGTTCCAGAGCTCAGCTGTTGAGTAGAAGAAAGTTTGAGAGTAACGTTTCACTCTTGGGTTGGAGAGTTGCACAGAGTAGGGGTGGGATTGAGGGTAATTTTTTTGAAAAGACTCGTAGCGTTATTATACATAATTTATTAGGGAAAGTGAAGCTCTATGGAATCCTTATAATATACTCACATAGATTCCACTGTGGAAGAATAGTTTTGATAGTTAACTATAGTTTTGATGTAAATACTACCGCAACTACGAATCTTGTTTCCGAGACCTAGTATATTAACCTAACCTAACCTAACCCTAGAGTGCCCTAGACCCAGTACGTGGGATACAACACTAGCCCTTGCAAGTTGCATGCCAGCTACTGTGGGTTCATATATTAGATATACAATAACATCTTTGTAGAACATAACACTTTACCGTAGCGAGTGTAGGCTACTCCATTTCGAACACTTTTTGTAAACATGAACACGTCCGTAGCAGAGCTCTCAAGATTGCGGGACTGAGTTTGTTTACGCGCGGGACTATTTATATCGACAAAATCGAGTTACAAAACTTATCAAAACTATTCTACCACAACGGAATCTATGTGAGTATATTATAAGGATTCCATAGAGCTTCACTTTCCCTAATAAATTATGTATAATAACGCTGCGAGTCTATTCGCGATAATTATCGATTGTACATTGATAACGGGAAAGTACCGTATTGACAACCTTGTTACGAAAATTAAATTTTAATACCACACTTTTAGCCTAGGCCTATATTAGGTTTTTCCGAGGGTTTAACACATTTTCATATGAGTTTTAGAGCTATCCGATAACTGGAAGTACCGTATTGACAACCTTGTTACGAAATTTTTTTTAGTATCATACTTTTTCATTAGGTTTTGCTGAGGGTTAAAACACATTTTCTTATGATCTTAAGAGCATATAGATTCAATATTTATCTTCAAATATAGGCCTATCAACAAAAGTCGTGGTATTAAAATAACATTGAACCCAATGTAGCATAGCCTAGGTCATAATTGTGAGGCTAGGCTATCTACTGGTAGGGGCCGTAGGGCACTAAGGATAGCCTACCTACTTTAGTGAAGGTTCAAGGTATAGAAGATAGGCTATAGGCTAGCTTTGTACAAAGTGTTAAACTGTCATACACCATTCCAAATAAGAAGTGTTAAAGCAGAACTGACTCAATGTGTGATGAACTTCAAACTTGACTTGCTACAGATGCAATTATATTTACCCTAAGGGTAGGCTTAGCATACTGCATAATACTATAGGCCTATGGCTACACATTAAAAATTGAGTGAATTACTGTTTCGCATGCACACTTGGCTCGATGGAGAAGGCATTAAATGCGGGAATTATTGGCGTAGCGGCTGGCGGATGCTGCTGGTGCGAGTTATTTTGGCGCACTTTTGATGATGTAAATAACGGAGTCTGCCAAAAGATAACCGAGTTGCGCAAGGTTCGGTTCGGTTGCATTGCTCTTGCAATGGCCTCCCCTTTTCTGTTTGATTGTTTTCTTTTTATGTGGCTTTTTTTTTTCTTCAAAATTCATAAATTACTAATTACGCAAGAGTTTGATGTGTGATATTGTTGAGGGGTAAGCCTTATGTAACGGCCCCTGATATGGTCCTCACGATTTTATGTTCCCTTCTTCCTCTCTGTTTTCTTCTGTTCTCTTGTTTTTATCTGCTGTGTCTCTTCTGTTGTGTATCCTATTATGTTTTTCTGTAATTTTCTCCTCCCTTCTGAACTTTCCTTTTCTTTTAATTTTGCTGTTTTTCTCTTCTATTTCTACTTTCTCCAGTCTGTCTTCTACGTTTCTTCTGATCTAGATTTCTGCTGTCCTCCTCCCACACTTTCCCTGGTCTATTTCTCCCACACTTCCACTGGTACTCTCCCACACTTCCACTGATTTTTCTTCTTCTACACTTCCGCTGGTCTTGTACTCCCACACTTCCTCTGGTCCTTTTCGCCCTCATTCCCATTTGCCATCTCCCACACTTCTTCTGGTCTTCTATTCCCATACTTTCACTGGTCTTCTTCTCCCACACTTCTGCTGTCTTCTTCGACACATCCGCTGGTCTTCTTCTCTCACACTTCCTTTGGTCTTCTTCACTTCCTCTGGTCTTCTCCCACACTAATTCCTCTGTTCTTTTCAGTTGAATAAATAATATTTTATCTCATTTTCGTGTAATGTTCCCTTTTACTCCTTTTCCGTATTTCCTTATGAATACAGACATAATCTTAATAGACCTATTAATGTTGGAGGATTTTCTTTTCTTCGGTCCCTCAGTTCTTCTTCAGACAAAATATTTTTCCCTACCAAGGTAGGGACACAATTATTTTGTACTGTAAGCGACCTAGCCTTAGGTCCTTTGAAAGACGATATCGCATAGGTCTCCACCACTGAGCTCGAAAATAGAACTCGAGGCGAAGTTTCGCTTTGGGTGTGCTATATAGATGTAAAGTCAGTAAACATAGTTGTGTGTGTAGAGCTTAAACTGAGAACCAGATGCAGAAAATAACCAGACCTACCATATCGAGTGGGATATCCTTATTGGTGTTGTGGGTAGAGTTCTTGCCTCATAGCTAAGAATACCTGGGTTCAAATCCCGGCCTGGTGGTAGCTTCAATGTATTGAGGGCAATTTCCACATATGAACGAAGTTTAGCTGTGTTGGTATCAGTCTCAGTAGGTCCGAAAAGTTGTTGTGGGCCTGGCACAAATAATATGAGTGCGAAATTCACGCTCTTACAGCTGCAGCTGTCTTACAAACACACAATTACAATCGAAATAATTAAAAATGCATAACTAAATTACATTATCATGTTGTTTAGGCCTAATGTTCATTAGCAGTGCAAATACAATATTCTAAGACAGATGGAAAAGGTAGGCGACTTTCATGACTATTGCCTAATGTCGCTAGACAAATACAGTTAGAACTTTTGCAATGCATAATTAATAATGTGCTTGGCCATATACAGTGCGATTAATGCTTATGGATGTTTCGGTACACGATAATTGGCATTAAATTAAGCAGTTCACAAGAACAAGTCAAATACATTTAACGTAACAATAGTTATAATTTACAGAAAGAACAGTAATTTCTATTAGTTATTCTCTGTAGGGATTTACATAAAAAGTAGGTCTATGTAATAACAACAGATTTTTATATATTTTACAAAAAGGACTGTCATATATTTAATAGTTATTCTCTGTTAGTATTTCCAGAAAACGGTATGTAAAATAGAAATTGTTTATAATTTACAGAAAGGACTAATTTTTACTACTGTTATTCTCTGTTGGTATTTACAGAAAAAGTATGTTAAAACACCATAAATTGTAAATATTATACAGAAAGAACTGTAATTTTGTTACCGTTATTCTCGGTTGGTAATTACAGAAAAAGTCTGTTAAAACAACAGAAATTGTAAATAATGTACAGAAAGGACTGTAATTTTTAGTTATTCTCGGTTGGTAATTACAGAAAAAGTGTTAAAACAACAAATTGTAAATAATGTACAGAATGGACTGTAATTTTTAGTTATTCTATGTTGGTAATTACAGAAAAGTTTGTTAAAACAACAGAAATTGTAAACAAATATACAGACAGGACTGTATTATTTACAGTTATTCTCTGTTGGTAATTACAGAAAAAATATGTTGAAACAACAGAAAGTCTAAAAATTTTACAGAAAGGACTATTATTTTCTAGTTATTTTCTCTTGGTATTTACAGAAAAATTATGTTAAAACAACAAAATTTGTAAATAATATACAGAAAGGACTGTATTACTGTTTACCGATATTTTCTGTTGGTATTTACAGAAAAAGTATGTTAAAACAACATTTTTTTTTTTTACAGTGCGGCGAGCGATAGCGAACCTGAAATTTTATGAGAAACCGGCCGGGACATTTTTCAATCAAAAAATGTATACAAATATCTTGAAAGGGGGGTCTAGGGCGTGTATTTTTAAACTAGATGGAGGTCTAGGAACGAAACAATAAATAAATAGATACATAAATGAGGACAAAAATACGCCCATCCCCCCTTGAAAGGGAAGCTAAAATCTAGAATCTTTAAGTCCGACTGTCATAAGTGCTGTACTGTGAGTGACAAATATCCACCAATAATAACCTTAGTTGTGACATTACCTTCTCACCATACCTTATTGTGCCATTGTTTTGAATTTTTAACTGCTGCTCTTAAAAACCCAAATATCTTGATAATATTGATGTGGCTAACTTGAAGCAGATCATGCAGATGCCAGATTCATGTATCTATGACTGTTAAGACTCATGTATTATTAATACAAATCCTGTGTGTCCAGTAATTCTTTATGACCATCTCTAGTAGGAAGATAAGTGATCCTGCCATCCATCCCAGCAGCCCCAGGAGCCAAAAGGGGCCCTGAAGGTGGCTCATGATGAGGGATCCATGGCTCTCTGGTTCTGATTCATGTATATCTCTTTTATCTTCACCGATCCGCAGCTTACGAATCTCAACCTAAGTTCAATAGAAAAATACAAAGGTTAAAATGTTGTATTTAATATAGAACACATAGACTGTAACAAAGCTGCTACACATTGAATAAATATTTATTTAGGACATTTTGAATAGTTAATTTAAGTTTTTATTCGTTCAAAACACACAGTAAATAATTTGAATCGCGATTTTTTGCAATGAGACACATTATTGTTTTTCTCGTGACTGAACAGGGTGTTTTCTCATAAGCATACAATATAAAGTTATTCTAAAGCGAATGTTTGAATTGTAGTAAAGTTCTGAAGCATGTGAGCTGTATATGGGAGGTGTGGTGGAGTGGTCTTGCCACTGGATTGGTAATCCAATGGACCCGGGTTCAAATCCCGATATGTCAATGGGAAGTGTGACGCCTGCCAGCGTTGGCAGAATCGCCTCCCGATAGCCACTAGCACTCGCCAGGGCAGTGAAATGGGCTACAGTCTGTCTACAATGTTGTACTTTCTTTCTTGTGAATCGTCATGTCACAGGCAGGGTAGAAGTGGTCTTTGTTTTCGCCTGTGACAATGCATTGTATTTTATATCATGAGTTGAACTTAAAATGCATTGTAGTGAAGGAGAGAGAGAGAGCGAGCGAGCAGGGTGGGGGAGGATGAATGTTGCTTTTCCTCCTCCTCCCTCCTCCCTCCCGGAGGAGTTGTTCGCCCGCGTGGTCTTTTCTCTCGGTTTTGATTGGCTGGTGGTTCCTGGCGCCTTCTGCAGGCCTGCTGCCGGGTGACGTAGCGGCCTGTGATTGGCTGACCACCGTGCCTTTGTGTGGGATCCTGGAGGGGTCTCGAGGAGTTCCATCCTCAGAGCTTTCCTGACTAGCATACCCTTCACATGTCCCTTGCCCCCCTGTCTCCCGACTTCTACCTATAGAGCACTTTCTCTCTCTCTCAACTTCTTACCTCTCATTCTTCTACTCTATTTAATATCATAACTTCCCTTTGGTTCTGCACGATTTCATATATCGGCCATCGTATTATATGCTGAAGCTCTCAGATAACACATGTTTAGTTAGGCATTTTGGAAGGGTTACCATTTATGTCTGTAGAGGTTTGACACACTCACGGTGTCTCCCTTTCTGTATCGTGGTGGTCTGCTGGGGGATTTAATGCTACACTGGGATAAGGCTACTGGTGTTGTGATTTCCATGTGTACTAGGTTTTGTTGAACCTGTACAATCGCAACGGAGACTTGGGAAGCCTAGGTGGTCTTTCTGACTGTGTACCTTGTGAGTTTAGCACTGTGTTGCGAGTGAGGGCTTTTGCCTCTGCCACCCAACACTGTGCTAACTCGTTTGCTTTGACTTTGAGAGGGTCGCCAGGAGAGAACCAGATACTAGCGATCTGGATCTCAAGAGAGCACCCCGTCAATTAACGTAATTTGGCCGCACAGCCTTAACCTCTCCGCGGCGCACAGGGGGTTTTCTACAGGGTAAGACTGTGCGCACCTATGATGATTTTGGGACCTATTGCCAATTTCGATAAAAAGTACATCATCGTGTAGGGAATGTTTGCGTGCATCGGCCCATATATATTTGACCCCCCAAAAAATGTCTGGGGGGGGTAGGGGAACGGTCCGTAGTTGAAAAATGTGGAGCGAATGGCACCGCGCGGCTAGATTGTCATCGAGCGGCGAGATTTCCCTGCCGAATATTTACGCGCGCAGGGGATAGAAGGAGAGGGAGGAGGGGGTGGGTTACCGCGTATTATCACGTATATCTCCTTTTTCGAGCCCTTTTAGGCTATTTAGAGTATGTATACATGTGTAGGGCACCCATATAACAATGAATATGCCTCATAGTGACCAAAAATTGCAATATATAAGGGAATTATAAGAGAATATTTAGGCGGGAATGAAGATGTGTTGGAGGTTTGGCGGCAATTTATGAGCTGAGAGTGTGGTTTACGCCATACATATCACGTATATCTTGTACGTAGAGCACTGTCACGCTATAATACAGACTTGTACGTATGTATACGTGCCATATATCAAAATATATACCGCATATAAACCAATTCATGCGATATTTACGCACATTATCAATGAGTTTCTATGCGTGAACCAAGGTGTGAGTGAGTTGTGGTGGGAATGAAAGGGGGAGAGGGTGTGTTACGCCATAAATATCACGTCAATCTTGTATTTAGAGCACTCTCATGCTATAATAAAGACGTGTACATATGTAGGCGTCCCATATAACAAGGAATATACCGCATATAGCCCAATTGATGCGATATTTACGCAAATTGTGAATGTGTTTCTAGCAGACGGAAGCCTGAAAGGGGGGGTTGGGGGTGGGTGGGTGGGTGGGAGGGAGGCATGCAGGGGTGCAGTGAGTGAGTGAGTCGTGGAGAGATGGAAGTCAGGCAGATCTCTAGATAGATAACCAGCTTAGTGATAATTGTGGAGGCGCCCCAGGCGTATTGATGTTTGGTATTTTGACCCTTATGTCTACCAGATGGCTGGTGTTCGTTGCCATCAACAGGTCTACAATAACATGAGTCAGGAAGAGAGAGAGAGAGAGAGAGAGAGAGAGAGAGAGAGAGAAACTGAGACATGCGTATGTCGTACATATAAATGGACTTCAGAATTGCATTTTTATGCAAGCAGACATTGCATTTTAGACACATGTGAAGTACCACAGAAACATGTAGGCCATTGACTGTAAATAAAGTACTATATTTATAGACCACCAGCGACGGTGCTGAGTCAACACAGGCAGATTGCCTGTTGTGATAGAGGGCTAAATATAGACTGGTGTCTCCTTACACCTGCGAAAGGGTAGATTGCCACCAGAGAAACGTTTACTTATTTATTTCGAAGTAATATGCAATCTAAATGTATATTCGAGACCTACTGCAATTATTTGTATGACAGTCATGACTATGTATAATCCAATATACGCGCGTAGGCGAGACATAAGAAAGCTGGTTGAGCAATTTTCGACACCCACACAGTTATTATTCATTTTTATTTACAATATTATACAATACAAATGTATTTGTGAAGAGTATTTTATCCATTATTGTATTTATACCAATTTTGTTCCCAGACAGAGCTGCTGTAGCTGGAGAATCAAGGAGCGGCAAGGGTCACCTCGTGACCGCCTGACCGTGTGAAAATGAGTGGAGTCACACTGAGAGGGGCAATTTTGCTGAGTGTTTGGGCAATTTTTGACAGAATAAAGTTATATAATTACTAATTCTTGACAGAGACAAACTATTATAAACCTTGGCATGATATAATTGATAATCCCATCAATTTACAAACGTAAATTGGTGGGATAATTCATTTTTTTTGTATATTGTCATTTCGATTGTACACACGAAGTTTTGAGTGATATTTGGTATGAGCTCCTGTGGCATGGTTGGTAAGGTCGCGGACTGGAAAACTCAAAGTGTCGTAGGGTAGTGGGATCGAATCCAGGAGGGGGTTATGGGGAAGGTTTTATATTGTCTAGAAAAAATTTTATAAATTTTTTTTTTTACAAGATCATGCCATTGTATTCAAACAATATGAAATATTCATAGAATATATCATATTGTAAGAATACAATGACATGACCTTGTTTTCTTTTTTTCTTTTTTTATTGTTTTATTTTATTATCATAGTAGGTTTGACATGATTTATTGAAACATATTTATTTTTGTACAATTCATTTGAGGTAAGAAAATAATTATATAAACATTACTTAGGCTAATAACAAACATATATGTTGATATACTAAAAAAATAAGGCATATTACATGTAAATCTTTGAAACTTATAAACTAAATAATGAAACATACAATTATATAATGTAAAAGCTATATCACAGGGACATCTTTGGAACTTATACATTATATAATATATATGTTACATTATGAGGTAGCGTGATCAATTAGGTCAGGTCAGGTAAGGTAGGGCGCGAGTCCAGGGCAGGGCAGGGCAGGAGGCGAGTCCAGGGCAGGGCACGGGGCGAGTCCAGGGCAGGGCAGGGCAGGGCAGGGGCCGACACTCAGTAGTTCTTGAAGGTGTGGTAGTCCCTGAAGCAGTCACCCAGGCAGAGTGCAACTTTGCACTCGGCGCACATTGAGGTGACTCTTTTGGTCACATGGGGTTTCCTCACACTGGAGCTGCAGACGGTGCACTGCACCTGCCTGTGACGAGTGCCAATCAGCTCGGTGTTGGTTGTGTAGTGTCTTTCGACACCCAGCTGGATGCGGTCAGGAACGTGATCCCCACGCCATGCCGTACGTCTGTGAGTGGTGGTGGCATACTTCTCCAGGAGTTGGTAGGAGACGTTGTACACGAACTCCCGGAATTTCAGCTTCTGGTTTGGGGCCATATCCTTCTTCACCAACCACAAGTTGTAGGCGTTCAGCATCGTTATGTCAACTAGGTGGAGGAAGAGCTTGTGATACCACTTCACAGTCTTCCTCAGACACTCAACACCTGACAGCTGACAGTCAGACTTGTCCACCAGGCGCATGTTTTTGGTGTAGTCCACTACCATGTCGGGCTTGTAGATTGTCTTCCTGGTTCGGTAGTGGATTTTGCCAGAATCCACCTGGGCACCTGTGTGGACGGTGGAAAGCAGGTGGACGTCTCGCTTATCCTTCCACTTCAGGGCTATCAGTTTCCCACACTTCTCGAGCTGCTTGTATTTCTGCCCCTTTCGTCGCCTTCTTCGCACATGCCTCTCGCGGTGTTCCTTGGCCAGGTCGTCTTCTGAAGGTGTGTCACTGGAGGAGGCATCTGTGAGAGGAATGACATCACCTGTGAACTTTGGCATAAACTTTCTTGTCTTTCTGACAGTCCCACATGACCCCGTTTGGTTGTCATAAAGAAACTGGCAGAGAGCAGGAGAAGTATACCAGTTGTCAGTGTAGATGATGTGGCCTTTGCCCAGGTAAGGTGCCAACATTTTCCTGACGATGGCACCTGACATGCCCATGGGGTCATTGGCAGCGGCTTTCGGTATGTCAATGTCAGTGCCTGTATACACGATCATGTCAAGCACTATTCCAGTTTCACAGTCGCACAACACGAAGAGCTTGATTCCGAACCTATGCCTCTTCAAGGGGATATACTGCTTGAAAACAAGACGTCCTTTGAAGAGCACGAGCGACTCATCAATCACCAAATTGAGGAAGGGGTAAAAGTATTTCCTATACCTCTCCAACAACATGGTGAACACATCCCGAACTTTCCATATCCTGTCAATCCTGTTAGGATTTTCGTTGTCTGCAAAGTGCATAAATCTTAGCAGCAACAAAAATCTGTCACGAGTCATGAACTTATTGAAAGTTGGGGTGGCGATGAGAGGGTCGTGCTTCCAGTAGTGTTGCAACACATGCTTCTTGATCAGAGGCATGAGGAACAACAAGGCAAAGAACGTCAGAAATTCTGCCACAGTCGTATCCACCCAGCCTCGTATTCTCGCTTTTGGAGAAAGGACGTCCAATCTGCCAAACACCCACCTGTAGTAGGCGTTTGTTTGGGCAACGATGTACGTCATTACCTCCATGTCGAAAAAAGCGAGGAAGAAGTCGCTTTCGTTCGCTTGATCATCACAGGGCCAGTTGTCAGTTGTTCCTGACGTCCCAGGATTGAACTGGGGCACGTCAGGTACAAAATTGACCCCGTCAGACCAATCGAACGAAGGCATGCCAGGGATCGGAATGTCGTCTGCGTCTTCTTCTGCGTCTGAAATATCGCTTCCATGGTCGCGATACAGCACTTCATCATCATTACCCTCCTCTTCACTCGACAGACGATGCCCTTCCTCGTTTTCGTCACCGACGTCGGACTCACTCCCACTGTCCACTCCCAAATCCCCCCACCCTTGGTCCCGTGCTAGGGCTTCGTCGTCGAAACCCGGGCTGCCAATGTCCTGCGAATCACCATCAAACAGCAGGGCGGCATACTTAGATGGTGTAAGATTTTTCCGGGTCACTTTGGCACGTGCGGGAGTCTTATGGACAGGGACAGCAGAGGTGGTGGCAGGGGCGGCAGGGGCGGCGGCGGCGGCAGGGGCGGCGGCGGCAGGGGCAGCAGTGGTGCGTGGCCTTGATGGCAAGATGATGGTGGTGCCTGTCGCCCTTCTCTCTGTTCCTTGGGCAGGGGCGGCAGGGGCGGCAGGGGCAGCAGGGGCGGCAGGGGCGGCAGGGGCAGCAGGGCCGGCAGGGACACCAGGGCCAGCAGTCGCTTTCCCAGTCGCTTTCCCTCTCCCTTTCCCCTTCCCCTTCCCTGTTCCTTGGGCAGGGGCGGCAGGGGCGGCAGGGGCGGCAGGGGCAGCAGGGGCGGCAGGGGCAGCAGGGCCGGCAGGGACACCAGGGCCAGCAGTCGCTTTCCCAGTCACTTTCCCTCTCCCTTTCCCCTTCCCCTTCCCTGTTCCTTGGGCAGGGGCGGCAGGGGCAGCAGGGGCGGCAGGGGCGGCAGGGGCGGCAGGGGCGGCAGGGGCAGCTGGGCCAGGGGCGGCTGGTGGTGGTGGTGGTGGTAGGGGCACTGTGGCTGGCGTACGGGTTCTCTTCCCTACGCCCGTGCCTTTAATTTTTCCTGCCCCCGCAGGTAATGCAGCCCTAGGGCGGCCTCCTGCGTCGCTGGTACCGGTGGCAGGGGTGGCAGGGGTGGCAGTGGTGGCAGTGGTGGTGGTAGTGGTTGTTGCAGTGGCCTGGGTCGTGGTGGCAGTGTCCCGAAAGACCAATGACCTCTGTGCCATTGCCCTGCTTGCACGTGTTTTACGTGCTTTTGGTGCTGGTGATTCGTCCTCTGAGCTGTAGGGCGTGTCGTACTGGTAGCTAGGGTCTTTGGCAGCCACCCTCTGCCTTCCACGGCGGCTAACACCACCAGAAGGAGGGCTGGTTGTGTCATCAGGGAGCGAGCGTGAGGGACGTGTAGGCTCCATGACTAGTGCGTGGTTACTGGCGCGGTGGTGCTTGCACGAGTGCGGGGCGAGCGTTTGGCGGGGTGGTATCGAGAGTTGACATGTAGTACAATACCCACACCAATTTTCAGCCGCCTGGCTATAAACGCGCGGTTTTGGTACGTGTTCAAAGTCTCTGCTCTTAAGAGTCTACCCGCAGTGCGCCGGGGGAACTCTTAAGAGTCTACCCGCAGCTCCCGGGTTAAGGACTTCGCTAGGCTACGAGCCGCTTGCTCAGCCATTGTTTCCTAGCCTACTACATCCCAGCTAGACTTTATTCGCCTAGCAGACACCAGATTTAGATTATAAACTCTTTCTGTTATGTATGCATTATTATTCACGGCATTTATTAGTCTAGGTTGTTGTTGATTTGCACAACCCTAGTAGGCTGTTTCGTTGGCAGAAAAAAGTAACGTCTACAATATAAAATGATACGACTTATCAGTCATATCTGAACAATATTGAATGTATTGGTTTGTATTTTGAAATGGAAAAAAACCCAATTACATTATTAATCCTATTTGAGCTTGCTTGTATTATTAGTTAATTTAACAATGGTAGACGGAACTTGTTTACCTCAACATGTTCTTTATTATTATAATGTAGTTCAGTTTGTTGGGGCACTCGTAGAGGACACTTTGAGTGTGTGTTTTTATGTGAATGAAGGAGACAAAAGGCAGAACTGCCTGTGACGTGTGCCTTCCCCAGAGTTGAAAGAGTGACAGGGCCAACATCAAGGAATGTTCGAGCTAAAATGCCTGGACACACAGAGATTGAATCAATTTAAGTCATGTGAAGGATGTGAGGAAAGAATTACAATAAATATATCTGCCACCACTACAATACAGACTAATCAGATACATACCTGCTACAGTCACAAGCCATTATAAGTAGTTACCAATTTGAATGTTTATTCATAATTATATAGACAAACTTATAAACAAATACATACCTTGTACCATTGTTGGAATAGACCAGCTTCAATGAGTTGTTGTCAAATGTGTCCTTCCAAGGTTGATGCTTCTTGAAGACCCTAATTATGTGACCGGGAAAGATCATCTCGGGGAGCTGGTACCAGTTCCTCTCCTGGTGAGAGGCCAAGAAAAACACGCTTTTTGTTTGCATGGCACAACATCACATGGATTATATTAATCAATTATTATACTTTGGCAATATCGACCAATGATGATAACATAATTAATGTTGTATACAATTTTCATAAAGCCTGTTTATATTCTAAAGGAGTAGTTATATGGTAACTACTTTGAGGAATATGTGACTATTCTGTAAGCAATGGTGTGTCGTAGGTAATGACCTGTGAAACATAAACATTGGTACTGCTAATTGTTTGGAATAATATCACCTATATAATTATTCCCAAAATGTGAGTGTCTCCTGACTTTTAAGACTAATGGCCAATTATCTTGTTTTCGGTTTTGTATATAGTATTCACGCAATTTATCACGAATCGGACTCTTCAAAGACAACAACTAAATTCATAGAGGTTTTTCTAGAACAGATTACAGGAAAGTTGGTAATCAAGTACTTTTCAGGAGATAGTGTTGTCCCTAACTATGCCTCTCTTAGAAGACAAGATTAATTTGCCTTAGGCGAAACTTTACCGTTAAAAACAAAACATCAGAAACACATTGTTGAAAGAACTTACATTCACACTTTAGAAGACACTTATAGAAATATCTAAAAGGTATATAGGAAAATAAGATTCAACAATATATACATGGAGGTTCCTAGGCAACCTTCAATTCCCGAATGTAATTCTTCGGTTTTGACTTGTATTAAGTGGGATTTTGAATTTGCCATAGGATTAAAACAAATGTATAATAGATGACATAGATTGATCCCTTTAGCTTTATATCCTTTGCAATTATAATGTTATATGTTACCTGATATATCTTGAGAGCTAACTTGGTATATTCTGGCGTATCCATATATGCATGTGTCCCAGATGTCATGGCCGTGATTGCATCCTCCTGCTGAGTGAAGAGGTCAATCTTGTGACCCAGCCTCAAGTACACAGCGTCACTCGATCCCCGCAATATGTCGGGGGCAGAGAGTCCCAGGTCATTCATAGCCAGTCTTAGGGAATAGAATGACATTTGTCTAGTGATTAATTTGTCTTTCAAAAACAAAATAATGGCTATCCTACCCTGTTCAGAGTAAGGTTGAAACATATAGAATAAAATGTATTCCAGAGCATGTACACTTATTATTATGTTACCTCCACTAACCGACTTTACTCCTAAACTCAATTAATGAAATCAACAAATACATGTGGCAGTCCAGGAATTTGAACCTAGGATGCTCACACCGAAATTCAGTGCATTTATCCATTGCGCTACGAATACAGTTAAAGCATGGTGGACAAGCCTACGATTTATTATGCAGTTTCGAATCCTGCATATCAATCTAAGCATGTACACACTTTCCAAATGCGCTATCATAGGCTATGGATAGATGAAAGGAAGGAGTAATTAATGGGGCCTTAACCCTAAGGAAGGCCTCTCTATAAACAACCCCTGAGCCTGAATGAATTATTATGTTACCTCCACCAACCCACTTTACTCCTAAACTCAGTTAATGAAATCAACATAGTATATATTTCATTTAACATTTGACTGTAGGTGCGAGGAACAATCATTCAACTTTCCCTGTGAAATCATTCACTAACCTATTAGTAGAACATGGAAGATCATTATAAGCAAACAATAACTTGACATAGTAAACATTGTGAACATCATGAAAGGGTACACAAGTGCGTAGATGATATCATATTTTTGATAACATATAATTGCTTACAAAATATTTACAAATAATCAGAGAAGTGGATGACAATGGCCCTATTATATCTGAACATTTGTTTGTCACTGATAACGAGTTAACATGACCTATTTTGTGTTAATACAATAGGCCTAGATAATATGTACTATAAATATGCATTTGTGCATGAGTGTATAAATTATATTCAGTGTATATTATGAAATATAATAGTTTATTGTTGAATTACAAGTTCTGTGTGATTCTTCATCAATTATTGGTTCAAAAGTGCATTCATTTAAATGTATGATCAGAAGTTCATACACTCTTTTCACATAATGCCCAATAGCTTACCTGATGGGACTGTCGGCCAGCTGTGCCAGTGAAATGAGTCGGGGTGGGAAGTTCGGTCTGGTGAAGATACCCACAAGTTTACAAGTGAAGGCAGCGGTGATGACCATACATGTAAGTAACCATAACACAGCCAGAGGTCGTGGCCACAGCACCCTGGGAGTACTCTGACCCAGGAGAGGCTGCACCAGAGCCAAAACCTCACTACCACTCTCGCCATCTTGTTGTCTCTGTACCAGTAGGGATGAAACACTTTTTCTCCATCACTCTATAATTGAAACTTAAGCAAAAGTTGGGGTAATCAAATAATAATGTTATCATGACTTCATGTGATTAGTTTTTTCACCAATGTTCTTAACAATAAGTCATAAATATATTTTCTGCAAATGAGTGGTGTGTATACAGAAGATTCTTTAGCCTGTCAAATAATTATTCTCCCACAATGAAGAAGTTTCACTGTGTTACCCCAGAAGTGAAATATATAGAAGGTACTGACCTTGAGTGTTAGGTAGCACCAGGCCAGAAGAAATGTCCCAGCCAGAGCTGCCCAAACGCTGAGAGTAAACAGTTGAGTGAGACTCATCCAAAGGGGCAAAGGGTCTGGAGTTCTCAGAAATACGCCGAACCCATCCTGCCAGAAACTGAAGGAAAAGTCGAAATCAAGACTGGTCTGGTGAAGCTGCGTGAAGGAGTTAGGAGAGAAGTGATAGTCACCCTGCACCATGCCCAATAACCCCACCCACGAGCCATTTTGAAGGCTGCCCCACTGTCCATCCACTGAAGATTTAGTTAGGGTGTAAGAAAAGTTGAGCACAGTAGACAGAGCATTTAGTGCCTGCACCGAGATCCCAGCTGTGTTGTCTTTTTCATCTTGGTACAGGAAGGGGTATTCATATAACAAACTTGCAAAATGAAAGTTGCATTGACACAGTCGGAAAACGGTCTAAAAACAATGAATTCCACATGGGAAACTTGTTGGATTCCCAGATTCCAAGAGAGTACAAAGGTGGAGAACAGAATGGCCTAAAAGTGAAGACAGCCAGTGAGTCCTTTTCTGATGGTAAAGGTAGCAACATGGCCAAGCTTTGTACTTCATTTAATACTGGATGCCTCAGTAGAGATTCTGCTCCGGAGTTTAATGTTAGAATAACCAACAGTAGGTGGCGCGGATGTGAACCATTCAAATACCAAAAGTCAATTGAGTGAAGAGGTGTGGTGATGTAGAAGACCAGGTGAAGGGGTGGAAGGCTAGAGGCAGCTGGGAGAGGCTGGTGTGCCAGAATGGTGCCTATAGCAGGTGAAGGCAGAGCAGGATCTAAGTGTAGTTTCAATGTTCTACCCTTTGCTAGACCTTCTAACACTTGACGTACTACATCCACAATTTGATGGGTCATGTTAATTTCAGAAGCTCTCTTGGCCCACTCAGAAGCAGTGTGGATCAAACCAAATGGCTCGGCGCTTATATTGACAGTAATGAGAACCATCACTGCTAGAAAGACACTACAACACATCTAGTGCTACTGACTAACCAACTGACATTACGGCAGAAGTATTCTATGCCCCTGGCCTAGCAGGACATTGATCCAATAACATATCCAATAATAACAGTTGCCCATAATGGACGTCTATTTATATACTGACGATTTGTGTGTATTTTTCCATTAGGATAAGTGGGCAATTATAATATCATGCCAATGTATAATGAGGTCCATAACAATACCACTCTTCTGTACATTATGCCATCGGTAACCTCAAGGAAAACATGTATTGTCAAAAAACAGTAAGATCACTCACTATCCATGTCGTAAGACATAGCAACATGATATTACAGTATAATGTTAGGTTCCTTATGGAGAAATTATTCCAGGAGTACAATCATTCAAGCCTGGATAACTTTAAGACAAATATGGGTAGAAGTACTGTACATTATGATACAGTAGTCGGGTAGTTATGCCTGTTAGTGAACACCCGGGTTTATACTGGTGTATACGTCGGTTGTTTTGCATAGTGCAAGTGTTGCTTGAGTATTTTGTGTTTCTATCAATGTATGCTTGTGAGTGAGTGAGTGAGTAAACATGTATGGTATGTATGTGTAAGCACCTTTGTGTGTTAATGTGTGTGTGTGGGTGGTTGAGAGGGGTCAAAACATGTACAAACCAGCCATTAATTTCTATATTATGTAATTAGTAAATAGTCAACAATGATATAGTACACCATTGTTCTTTAAGAAGGACAGCACTTAGGTAACCCGGTATGTGGTGTGTACAATAGTATTGGGGGATGGGTGGTTTACTGGCCAACCTTCTCCCTCATGTTTAGCCCCGTCAGTTTTCAAATGTTATGACTTTCGGCCCACTAGTTTGGCAATTTTAAGACCTTTCACCCCATTTCTTTGTCACTAATAACACCTTTCGTGACATTTAGGAGTCGATTTTGTCCTGGCGAGCGATATCAAGCCTGTAATTTATGTGGAACCGGCCGAGTTTTTGTACCGACAATTTACAAATTTATATAGAAGGATGGTTTGAGAATGTTTTCTTAAGCTTGATGGAGGTCTAGGGAGGACACTAAACAAACGATTAACTAATATATCAATTGACAAATATATAAACCCTTCCGCTTGAAATGTTTGCGCGGTCACAGTAGTAAGTTACTTTACCTACTACGTTTTGTTTTACACACAATTTATTCCATTTATTGTTTTATCTATGTGTATGAAGGAGACAAATGGCAGGTTGCCTGTAACAAGTGTCTCCCCCAAAGAGAAAAGAGTAACAGAGCCAAATTCAAGGGACGTTAGAGTCAAAATGCCTGGACACACAACGTTTAAAGCAGTCAAAGTCATAAGATGAAGGAAAGATTGATTGAGGGAGATAGTTCCAGAGTACGCTTGTTGAGTACACGAAAGACTGAGAACATTTGTAATATCTTGGATTGGAGAGCTGGGCGGAATAGGAGTGTGAACCCTTATGTAAAAATTGTGTGATATTTAATGGCATATGCCAGAATGTGTGTATAATATACATTTTGTTCACGAGGTAGATAGTTTAATATATTGGATATTGATAACCATAGAGCTAATTAATACAGTAAGTTTAGCCTACGTCAAAGACAACAGCCTATTAAGGGGATATGTGTTGTTTTTCTAGACCCCATTCTCAATCATGTTTAACCCGGCAAGTGCTGGAAGACTAATAAGAGTTTTACCGTTGCGCTGTGGGAAGCCTTATATAATCCAGGTTTTTGAGCGTGTACCAAAATCGCGGGCTTACAGCCAGGCGGCTACAAATTGGTGTGGCTGTAGTACAACTTGGCAACTCTCGATACCACCCCGCCACATGCTCGGCCCGCACTCACTCAAGCGGTACACAAGCACTTGTCATGGAGCCTAGATGTCCCTCACGCTCTCGCCCTGATGACACAACCAGCCCTCCTTCTGGTGGTGTCAGCGGCCGTGGAAGACAGAGAGTGGCTGCTAAAGACCCGAGCTACCATTACTACGGCACGAGTAGCTCCGAGGACGAGGAACCTGCACGCAAAGCACGTAAAACAAAAACACGTGCAAGCAGGGGCAGTGCACAGAGGTCATTGTCTTTCGGGGAGACTGCCACGACCACCCAGGCAACTGCTACCACGACTACCACCACCACTGCCACCACTACCACTGACACAGGAGGCCGCCCTGGGGCTGCAGGACCTGCGGGGGCCACTGGGATGACAGGTATGGGTAAATAAACTTTTACCTCTGCCACTACCACTGTGCAACCACCACCACCACCAGCCGCCTCTGCCCCTGCCCCTGCCAAAGGGAAGAAAGGGACGAAAGGCAAGGCGACAAAGGCGACAGGGACCACCATAATATTGCCATCCAAGACCTCTGCCGGCCCTTCTGCCCCTGCCCCTGCCAAAGGGAAGAAAGGGACAAAGGGCAAGGTGACAAAGGCGACAGGGACAACCATAATTTTGCCATCCAGGACCTTTGCTGGCCCTGCCGACGCCGCCCTAACATACAGCTGACTGCTGTGGCTGGCCTTGGACAGCAACGCACAGACTTCCCTCCCTCCCACCCACCCATCCACTCCAAATATATCCTAAACACATTCATATTGCTTATATATCGCATAATTGGTCTATATGCAGTATATGCATTGTTATATGGGTCGCCTACATACGTACACATACTTTATATATACAGTAGCATGACAGTGCTAAAAATACGATATATACGTGATATTACAGCCAACAGACCCTGTACAACTTAGCAGCTCTCGATACCACCCCGCCACACGCTCGGCCCGCACTCACTCAAGCGGTACACAAGCACTTGTCTCCCGCGTAAACTCTCTCACCTCAGTTCCCGCCTCTAAACTCTCTCATAATTCGCTTATATGTTGCATATTTGGTCTATATGCGGCATATTCCTTGGTATATGGGTGGCCTACATACGTACACATACGTACATATATGTACACATACTATATATAGCATAAAAGTGCTCAAAATAGGATACATATGCGACATTATGCCCTATCCCGCCCTCCCCTCCCTCTACTCCTACCCCATGGGCGCGCGGATATTCACCCGGGAAATCTTGCCACGCGATGCCATTCGCTCCACTTTTTTCAACTACGGACCGCCCCCCCCAGACCTTAAATGGGGGGTCAAATATATATTATATAAATATATATTCCCTACACGTTGATGTACTTTTCATCGATATTTGCAAGGGTTGCCCAAATCGTCATACCTCCGCACAGAGGTGCCTGTATACTATAGGAGGTGTGCAGCGGAGAGGTTAACCCCATTAGTTTTAAGATTCTAAGACGTTCGCCCGATTAGATTGGCGATTTTAACACTTTTAAACTAATTTCTTTGTAATGATTAACCCGGGAAAGGCGGCAAAGGTCATAAGAAGTTTTACTGGGCGAGGGCGGCAAAGCTCTTAAGAGGGAGGCCTAAAAAAAACAATTTAAACGGCCCCAGTAGCACTAAAAAAAAAAAAAAAAATGTTTTTTCCCTATACCTCATATCACTCCTCCACATCCCCTCCGTCCCCCTTTTCCCCTCCCCCTTCAATTATCACCTATTTTCCCTGTTATTCCCTAATTCGTTGGTATATTTTTGTGCTAACATTAGCAAAATGTGTGGAGGATGTGCTTACGTGCCTAGCGAGCGTGTTATACAACAGAGTGTGTGAATGAGTAGGCTCAGTGTGGCTTGAGGCCTCGTGGAGGGAGGGGTTGCCTCAATTTTCTCTATAATTCATGAATGGGCTGGTCCATCTATATTCGCGATTTTGACCAGAAAAATTATATTTTCACTTGTTTTATTGTTGTTACAGGTTACTATCTTCATAGTGAAGGTAAAATAGGCTCATATGAATAAGTAATAACGATATTTATCGTAAAATGACGATTATAGGCCTGAATGGAGCCAATATGCTCGCCCATAGGCAGCTAGTTCAATACCCCCCCCTCGCCGTTGCCGGGTTAAGACATACGCACTATTTAGGTGTCGAATGTTTTTTCCTGGCGAGCAATAGCAAGCCTGTAATATAGTAGTAACCGGCATTCTGCTGGGACATTTTTCTATAAAAAAATATACAAATGTATCTTGAAGGGGGATCTGTATGTGTTTTTCTTAAGCTTGATGGAGGTATAGTGAGGAAGCTACAAATAATTATAACACAAATCAATAAATAAGCAAATAGATACGCTCATCCCCCCTTAATGATTACGGTGTTGCTGTTGTTGTTGTTGTTGTTGTTGTTGGGGATCAGATTGGCTGGTGATAAGACAGTATTGATTTGTAGCGTGTATTTTGAGATGATGAACGGAACGCTGGCAGCAATAAGGCCAGGAGAGGAGATTACATAAATAATGTTGAGTAGGTTGATGATTGTAGAGATAACAAGTTGATCGTTCGTGGTCATATAAATGTCTATAACATATAATACATGGAAGTAATTTATCTTGCCTCAAAATATCATATGGCATGACAGTATATGACATAATAAGCTCACTGGAATATAATAGTACAACATTGAAACCCACTCACTCCAGGTATATTTGGAAGAGTTGGGCACTGTAACGACTCGGCTACGGGCGAATCATGGCCGAGTGGTTATTGTGCCCAACTCTTCCAAATATACCTGGAGTGAGTGGGCTCGAATCCTGGCCATAATACCTCTCTCTCACCCTGTCCGACATCACCATTAGAGAATAGTACAAAATTGAATACACTATTAACTACAGTATAGGACATCCAATATCACCCCTAATATTCTGTTCCACAACTTCATTCAGTTTCGTCTTCCATTGTAGCAGTAGGTGCATATAAAGCAACTCCACCTGCTTTACATGATTTCCTCTGACTAGCTCTCATCACCTCCCCCCCCCCCTCTCTCTTGCTTGCTTTCTCTCTCTCTCTCTCTCTCTCTCTCTCTCTCTCTCTCTATATATATATATATATATATATATATATATATATATATATATATATATATATATACAGTATATATATATATATATATATATATATATATATATATATATATATACAGGTATATATAATAAATCGTTCGCATTTATTTCCCTTTCTCCGTATTCGTGATATTTAGATTCCTGTTTATAATATTGCGTATATATCTTACTTGTTGTTGATATCCACTCTTATTACACCACTTCACCCACACTTCATCTTGCTCAATTTATTGTTTCCTCTTATTAAATACTTGGTATGTGCAGGTTTTCTCTTCCTGCTTTGCAGGAAGGGAACGTCATCATCATACTACGATGGACTACCATAAGTGTAAGTGGTGGGGTGGTGATAATAGTTATGAATTTAATAATTATACTGCTGTGTTCATGCTTATTCTCGGATCTTTTTGTTTTTGTTTTTCAGTAATCCGCATAATTAGTTCATCTTGATTCCAAGATTTTGTCTATGGATTTGTGTTGTTATTATGTCTGCAGAAGTAAGTACAGTGAATTGTGGTAAGTATACATGCATGGTCAACGTTTGTATTCAGAACTGTCTGCATAATTATTACCTGTCTGCTTTGATGAAATGGCTAGAACGTGTAAGTTCTGTGTGTGATATCCAACGTTCGAATCCTGGGAGCATCACATGCTTTCATTACTTTTATTTGGGATTTCATTGGTGTTAAGAATGATGTTAACAATTGTAAAACAGTACTTTTGAAGAACATGTATTTGTTACCGAAATAACCCACTGCGGATATTCACGAACCTACTGTAATTACTAACTTATAATAAGTCATGAACATTTTGCATGGCACATATACAGTATGTATACCCAAATATGTAATATCTCACAAGAACATGTAGGTTTTCCTTCACTTGTTTTGTATTCACGATATAGGCTATATAATATTAGCTCTCTCTCTCTCTCTCTCTCGCTACGTATATATATATATATATATATATATATATATATATATATATATATATACTGTATATATATATTATAGTTGTATCCAAATATGTACTCTCTCACAAATCATGTATGTTTTCCTTCATAAGTCTATTTAATCACAATTTTTCCTGCACATATTCTGTTTTTCAAGTATTTCATCCACAAGGTTTTTCTTCCACGAGACTTCTTTAACCAATATTTTCTTTTACAAGTAATTTCTTCCTAAAGTCTTCTTCCACAAGTTTTCTCATATACGAGTCTTCTCGCCAAGGGGCAATTGCATCTACTACTATTTTAGCCTTTTGAGTACCAGCGACGTGTGCTTTATTTTATTCTAGCTGTATTTATACGATATAATGCAACTTAGCAAGGATGTGCGGTAGTTAAAAGAGTTGGTGGAGACAGTTTGACGCCGTATTATTGCTAGAGGTCCTTCCTAACATGAATACAATTCTCTAGTAGGTGCCTTAATTTAAATAAATGGGGACGTCACCGGTACTGTATGGGTTAATCTACAAGTCTGGCCATCCATAACTAATTTTGTACACAAGTCTTCTCATCCATAATTCATTTCTTCCACATATTACTTTCGTCCATACCTTGATTCGCCCTTAATCCGTTCTGTACCGGCAACGTCTCTTTAACTTTTGTCTAGCTGTATTTAGACGATCGTGTGCAGCTTAAGAGGGATCTGCGGTAGTAAACACGGTTAAGTATAATAGTTCGAAGCCTAAATATTACTGGAAGTCCAATTTAAGCTGAATAATATCGTCTAATAGTTACCAGAATATGATGAAAAGACATCACCGGTATTGAATGGGTTAAGCCTTTTCACCAGCAAAAACTGTGTTCACATATCCCCAATCTGTTTTGCCATCGATTCGCCGGTAGACGCTATATGTATCTATCTATTATGTTCATAGGGTAGGGTCGCTTAACCCAATCTTTACCGGCGACGTCTTTTTAATACTACTCTAGCTACATTTAGACGATTGTGTGCAGTTTAAGAAGGATCTGTGGTAGTAAAAAGGGTTAAGGTGGATAGTTCAAAGCCTGTTAATTGCTGCATTGGTTCATAGGAGTACCACTCCTTGATTTAATATTATTCGAGTTAGGACACGTTTTAGACGTTTATTCTGTTTGGTAACTTTGTTTGTTTTACTTTATTATGTAAAACAACAGTAAGCTGACATGATACATGATTTAACAACACAAGATTATAATGTTAGGATCATTATAATTATATGAACTTAGACACCAGTACAATAATTCAACCTTGGAATACTTTAGCAAAATATGGGTATAAGTACATTTTGGTATACCATAGTCAGAAATCAAAGTGTGCTATTGTACAAAATATAGCGTGGTTTTAGTTGTTATAAGTTTGTTGTTCGTGCATTGGTTTTGTTTGAGTGTTGTGTTTCATTGCATGTTTGTGCGTGATTGAGTATATTTTACATGTATGGTATGTATTTGTGTGAATGTGTGGCACTATGTTGTATGTGGGTGGGAGTGGGGGTCACGACATATACAAGCCAGCCATTATCCACTGTAATATATAATCAGTAAACATACCTCATTGATCCAGGCCGTTATACACAATGATATGGACGACATCACTCCGGCAACCATGTAAAACAAAGAAATTGTGTATAATTTAGTAGTGGAAATTACAGTAAATCAATATAGTTTTGTGTTGTGCATTTTAGTAGTTACGTATAATAATATGTTTGCACTATTACTCTAGTAAGCTGTTGAACCTGTTATGGTTATATATATATACTATATTTTATGTTAACGATTATGTGCACTTTATATTATGCAATAGTTGGCTCTGATCAATACTCCCACTCGTATTCGCGTTATAGCGCTATTGTATTGGTAGAACGCAGGACTTGACACACACGAGACAACCACTCTTACCTTTGGGTTACGTAGGCTCCGAATATATAAACAAGTAGATTAGTCTTGAAACAAAGATATATTGATATAACACACACACATAATGAGAGAGAGAGAGAGAGATATTGAAAGCACTAGTCAATTGTTGCTTTCTTTTTGGAAAGGACAAAGAACATGTGGTAAGGATTGCTGGAAATTGTGTCATCAGCTGTCAGTCTTTCTTTACAGTTAGTGTGCCTTGTAAACAACAAGAACGATCAAAACTCTTCTTGTACAAATTCTACTGATAAATACGCAGTAAACCAGAGCACTCAATAGAGTTGATCTTTAAGATTAACCGCCCATAATCTACAAACCGTAACGTTCCTCTTCTTCAATGTAATGGGTACCAAACGTTTAGTATATGAACAATCTTGAACCCCATAGTAAGAATTGTTGTTATAAAAGGGGAGGTTGAACCTTACACCCCCAATTCAGTCAAAATTTCTAATTTTGTTTGCTTCTTCTAAAATGTTTCTTTCAACATAGAAGAATAGCATAGGAGGGCAAAAAAAAAAGCATATCGCATCCATAACCCCCCCCCCCCCCCCCCCCGAACGGGGGTTCACCCACACACCCCAATCAACGATTTTTTCCCCCCTCAGCCCATTTTGTTTTGTTTTTGTGTTGTTTGTCTATAAGGCTTCTGTAAACAATAGAGACTATCATATGAGGGCATAAACACCCATATAACATCCCTAGCCCCCCCCCCCCCCCCCCCCCCCCCGGTGGCCCCCAATATCATGGATTTATATACACATTCTTGTGAATTAGTCTGTGTGATGGTAGAATACAAGATTTATACATTAGTATCCCATACAACTCAGTTCTCTCTAACAGCTTACTAATAGAAAACTAGAAACTAAGCTATTTTCCCCAAAATTATGGGACTAAAGGTATGTTTTTAAAAGTTTTGCGATTTCCAGAGATCATATATTGGCAACTCCCAAGTGAAACTACATTTTTGTATATTGCTCTGCTTCTGCTTCGTTCCCCTTCTACACACTATAATTATATAGGACTATATAGCAACGGTAGAGCCAGCTTTTAGATAATGGCCGCCCCTCGATACTTCCCAAGATTCGACCTTTTTCATGTCGAAATTTGCGCTACCCAAAAAATATATATATTACTGGTGTATATTTTCTTTCAGCACCGTCTATTATTCAATATGGGAAAGCGAGCACGACACCGTTGTAGGGGATGCTTGTAGGATGCGGCATAAACAAAATTGCGGGAAATTTGAACAATATTCAATGTCTATAATGATTTTTCATATAGTGTGATGAAATTCGCGTGCGCACGCGCACATAGAGAGCTGATTTTGTTTTGTCAGCGAGTCTTAGTATTTCCATTGGCAGTAAGATGGTATAATGCCAGAAACAAAATCTCTTATACAGGGTGAATTGGGGGTGTAAGGTTCAGCCTTGCTTATTCAAATTTTGAAAGAAAACTGAGAGGTGGTGATAGTAGACCACCCTTCGCCACTATAGCTTCCCAAGGCCACACAGCGACACATTGTTGGTAACCGGCACATGATGGAAATAACGTCATCGTGCTTAAGGGGTTAATTGTTCTATCCACAGTACGTATATCTGGTTAGTGGATCTGTTGATCTTTCTGCAGATAAATTGTTTTATATTGTATTATAAATGGAATTGGTTGGTGACATTTGAATAATTATTTCTTAAGTTGTAGTAGCTTATGCTACAAATTATTTGTTTCATTAATATATCTGTGGAAGTAAAGTCGTACACTTCTCCTTGCAACCTCCACCTCCCACTAGAGAGGAAAGTCTTTCCACTATATTTAGTTGACAGCCTCGTTTGTTGTAAGCTGCTGTGATAGTTTCCACCACCACCACTAACATGTGTGAGTTAATGAGATCCAGGTTCTTGGTATGCATACTGAATTGACTCCTCTCTTATTACTTCTTTCTCCATTCATACCTTCACTGTCACCACGAGTATATGTGTGTGTGTGTGTGTGTGTGTGTGTGCTTCTGAGTGAACTTAATCTCCAGCAGCCTCCACTTTTCTCATGTAGAACTTTGGCTTTCATTACTTGCTCATTCATACCGCGAGCAATATTATCTTCCATGAAGATGGTACAGGTCATAATTTATGGTATTATTATGTAAATATGTTATTATGATTTATGTTATATTATTAAATATTTTGTGTTTCTTGCTCGGTTATATTTATAATGAATACTGATGAATGTGTACAATCAATGAGAGAGGCACATGATATGGACTTGAGCAACTTAACCCATTCCGTACCGGTGACACCCTTTATATTGTATTCTTGAAACTATTCGATGGTTTTATTCAGCTTAGGAGGGATGTCTACCCAATAGCAGATTACAGACTATCTCAAATAATCATTTTTGCTATCATATATCCTTCCTAAGCTTCATAAAATCGTCTAAATACAGCAGAATTAAAACAAAAAAGACGCCACCGGCACTGTACGTGTTAATATGTAAAACAACAGCTCTTGATATTAGCGTGTATGTTTGTGTTGGTGTTAAATGTCACAAATGCCTTACAAAAAGATCTTACAAAATCAAGTATATACAAATGTGTTATGCTTGAGCCTAAACTGTGCCTTTTTAACATCAACCTTGATATCGTTATTGACGGAAACATTAAAGTGTCAATATATTGTAACTGTTATATTGTATAGTAGAACTGAGATAACATTATTTAGTGATCACTAGAATTGAAAAAATACATTTTAGAAGATATGACCATATACAAAATATAATACCATTGCAAACCAGAGAAAATGCCATATAAAAATACACAATATTTCAAACCAGCAATATATTTTAAATACAGAATATAAGAGTAATTTTAGAATTTAACAATAAATCAGGACCTAATATATAAACTGTAAAAGTGAGGTTGTGCTAAAGATATTTGTAAAGAACAGAATCGCCAAAGAGTTGGAAAAGGTCAGACGATAACAAAGTTATCAGTATATCAAATGAGAGTGAGGGTGAAAGAGGAAGATTTTTAGGAAGGGCTTGGTAGAGAGAGAAGACCTCAGGAAGGGCAGCAATGTTATAGGTAGATGGGCAGATTTTCTGGTCCCCCTTCCTCATGTGTAGCCCCATTAATTTTCTGATTATTCGACGTTCTGCCCATTAGTTTGGCGATTTGAAGAGCTTTCGTCCCATTTCTTTGTCAATATTAAGATTTTCTGTGTCATTTAGCTGTCGATTATTCCGGGCGAGCGATAACGAGCCTGTAATTTAAGGAAAAACAGCCTTCGGCCGGGACATAATTTCTATCGAGAAATATACAAATTTATTTTGAAGGATGGTCTTGGGCTGGTGTTTTTTAACACCTTACGAGCGGCCTATGCGGTTTATTTATATGTACCGCCCAGCGGGGTGTTTTTAGCCAAAATAGGGCTGTTTACGTGATCATTTTCATGCCTAAATAAGACCCAGAACGTAAAACAAGTACGTATCCCTGAAAGGGCATAAACAGAGCTTTCGAATGACACCATAACGATCCTTTTATGATGGCTAGTTTTCTTGCAATAACCGTGCAACGCGAGTGCAAAAAGCATGTAATTCGGTACTTTCTCCATATAATTCAGTATGTAGCGAGTGAGAGAGGGAGGAGGGAGCTGAGATTCGTGTCAGTAGGTTCGCCGCGGTGGTCTGGAGCAGTCATACGCTCGCTAGTCTCCTGCCACCACTTGTCTCTCTCTCTCAGCAACATTACGTGCTGAAATTGCCACTCGACCTATGTCGAGCGCCGCCACATAGTCCAGCTTTATTTAACTCGACTTATGTGGTGAGCCGCTAATTAAGGGTTAAGCTTGATAGAGGCCTAGGGAGGAAACAAATAAATATAACAATAAGATACGTAAATGAGAACATAAATACGCCCATCTCCACGTAAAGTCTTTCGAACTTTCTGTGATGGCAGTTTGTTCCTGTTTCCCCTTCAATATTACACCCCTTTTAATATTCTCAATTATTCGGGGCATTTATCATACAATCGAGGTTGTAACATGTTTAGAAACAATAATGATAAGGTAATAGTAAATGGATATCAAGTTGATTGAAAAATGTTTCATTAATATCAAATGTCATATCGTATTTTCTACCATTTAGTAAAGCCTCCACTATTCTTAACTACCAAGGGACTATTTATGTTCATAATATTTTAGATGTGTATAACTATTGGCTTGGAACACACAAACATATAATTGTATAAACCTAAAGGGTTAATACAATTCATATATCTATATACCGTACTTAAATATATAACACAGCATACTCACGCACATACACACACACACACACTCTATGTTTATTATATGTTTACTCTTCATCCACTTTGTTTTTTTGGTGTTGTTAAAGTGTCTAATATTTGTTGCATTACTGGTATTATGTTTTGAGGAGCATTTCACACTGTCCTCGTGTATCTGTTTCTTCTTTCTTGGTTTTATCTTACAGTTTATGTTTTAAGTTTTATTACAATGCCTTCCAGACATATCTTGCCACCTGCATTCATTCCAAAGGCACAGCTCTCCACATTAAATAAGAGGCAACAAATTTATGGAAGGGAATTGAGCGAAGAAAACTAACGGAGATTAAAGAATATATACAGAGTGTTTTAGTTAACGTTTTCATATATAACATGACGTATTCGTCAGGCAATTATAAGACTACAGTATTTTATTCTATGACGTTCGGGATGAGTATTTATAATTACGGATATAATTCGCACCGAAATATATGATGGATAATATAAAAATGCAGTCTATGGGGTAAAATACGAATATTTCAAAGCTAGCGCAGGGCAAAACGCCTTTGTTTACACGTGGATAACAGGGTTAGAAAAGTGTTTCGGAATCGCTCTAGGGATGATAGAAATAATTAGTGTAGCGGCGTAGTGGCAGAATTTGTGGGAACTTTGCATTTCGTGATAAAAGTATCATAATTGGCACACGCAATCAAATAGTCAATATAATCAAAATTAGATATTTGGCCATCATAGGTTTACTCTACATTGGCTTTGGCAGCCCCCGTTCAATTACTTTCCATAAGAGTTCTTAATTAAGCACTGATATTTGCCCCAAACTGTTTACCATGGTAGAGATGTCAAACTAGTCTCAAATGACTCGTCTGAACATGGGTAACAACATATATGCATACATTGTTTAGCTAATGTTGACCGTTTGACTAGTACAGTCTGCTGTAGTTTATCATCATGCCACAAATTGGTAAGCAATGTTGCCATTTGCTACTAATTTGTTGAACTACAGGGACCAGTATAAGTCAAACCGTCAACATTAGCCAAACATTGTCTGAATATATGTTGTTACCCATGTCCAAACGAGCCATTTGAAACTAGTTTGACATCTCAACCATGGTATACAGTTTGGGGCAGAAATCAGTGCTTAAAAACTCTTATGGAAAGTAATTGAAAGGGGCATGCCAAAGCAAATGTAAAGTAAACCTATGATGGCCCAATATCTAATTTAGTTTATATTGACTATTTGAATGCGTGTGCAAAATATGTTACTTTTATCACAAAAAGCACAATTTCTCTACCTAACTGCCTCACAAAATATACTATTCCATTCAAGGGTTGATGACTCGAATCCCTAGAGCGATTCCGAAACACATTTCTAGCCTCGTTATCCACGTGTCAACAAAGCCTTTCTGCCCTGCGCCAAGGTCCATAGATACATCAGGTCAATCCACGGGGTAGCTCAAACTCACTATCCGCGCGCATGACGTCAGAGCGTTGAAGGGTGAAGGGGTCACCAGTTTCTTCCCGCTCATTCTCAAAATCACATCCGTTGGAGCAGCATCCTCCGTTTTCTATATCTTCGTGGTGCCATGAAAGTATAACTTCAATATTTTATAATACAACAGTGACCATAATGCCGTGTGACAGTGTAGCTCTGCTATTGTAAGTGAACAAAATCCCGTTATACTGTGAAGTTGTTGGGTGCAAGTCTGTATTCATTAAACAAGGAAATGTATCATTCCATCTATTTCCCAAAGATGAACAACTGAGGGCCAAATGGACTACATTATGTGGTAAAAAAAAAACAGTTACTCCACAATGTGCAAGAATCTGCGGCAAACATTTTGAATCAAGTGCTTTTAAAAGAAACTTGAAATATGAACTGCTACGACTACCAGTACCACACAACCAAATAAGATTTCAACCTGGAGCATTACCTACTCTACATAATATGCCTGCCTCTGAAAGTGAGTCCATAAGAGGCCAGAAGCGCTTTAGAGATGAAAACGACACACAATTGCAGACACCTACAACTCACCAATTCAACAGTCAAGCAAAAGACAATGTACTTCGTGATGCAACCATGAACACCAGATCGCCACTGAAAGAAATAAGTGAGTTTATGTGGGTGGGTAGTATTCTCTTTAGAGCACCTAAATTTAGAGAAAAAGAGAGAGAGAGAGGGGGGGGGGGGGGCGGTGTCAATTTGATAGACACATGTATATATTAATAAAATAAGTGTGTACCGAATTTTGTGAAATCCTTATCCCGCTTTGTGCAACCTAGTTGTAAGAAGAAATTAGAACAATAAACAATACCTATAAATTAAACCTGAAAATAGTTATCCCATTTTGTATATGCTAAATATAATATTATAATATTATAATAGTAATATAGTAATAGCCTACATTTGATATGAAAATGATTGGACCGGGTAAACAAATATACAAAGTATTATAAACTTGTGACAGTGTATAGGCGGGAAGGTGAAGGTATTGAGGGATCACAGTCCAGATATTGTGTGGAGTGTGTGAGGGATAAGCCTTTACAAGTTTACAACGTCTCGCAGCTGTTAGGGGGCGGAGCTAGGCAGAGCGGCGAGCGTATTCTCTCTTTCTTTCATTTGGTACAACAGTGTGACGTCACTGAGCTGCGCGTGGGTTGACCTGATGTATCTATGGACCTTGCCCTGCGCTAGGTTTGACACATTCGTGTTTACCCCTTAAACTGCATTTTGTTTGTATCTATCCATAACTTTCAATGTGTAATATCTCCGTAAATATAAATACTCACCCCGAACGTCATAGAATAAAATAGTCTTATTATTGTCTGACGAATACGCCCTGTCATTTATAAAAACGTCAACTGAAACACCCTGTATAATTTTAATGAGTTAAAGTGAGTGAGAGTGAGCGGGAGTGAGTGAGTAATGGTTATTGCAACACTGTGCTCGGCCATAAACACAAATACTCAATTACACCAACGCGATGTTTATACCAACAATAAACATCCAGTCCACAATCAATCAACTAACATCAATGAATATAAACACCGTGTAAGGAGGAACATTTTATTAACCACGTTTCTCATAAAACTTCATCAGCGTAATGTGACTGAAGGTGTTAATAGTGTATCAGAAAATTAATGCAGAACATTTAATATATATGTTACTGCTAATCAAGGTTTCATTTGCATTCAGATTTGATCCAAATCAAGTCGAAGTCCTATCCAACCCATCCTGAAAAAAAATTATTATTCAGATTTGACAACTCATTAAAAAAAACTGAGAGAGAGGGAGAGAGTGACTGAGTTCAACACTTCACAAACGACAGATCCGGGAACAATCCAGTTTGGCAGAATATTTGGGGAGAGGGAAATGTCTGTATGACGGGTAGGGTAGACCTGTATATGCCAACAAATATAAATCTATGATATATAAAGATTGGAAGACAAGGGGTAATGGACTGTTAGACATACAGACAGACAGACAGGGAGGCAGGAAAAGAGAAGGCTGACTTAAGGGGAGATGGTCGTTTTTTTCTGGACACTTCTCCTTCATGCTTAGCCCCTTTAGTTCTCAGATTTTAAGACGTTCGAGCCATTAGTTTGGCGATTTTATGACCTTTCGCCCCATTTCTTTTTCAATATAATTTAGGTGTCGATTTTGTTTCAGAGCATGTCATTTCGGAGAAATATATCATGAAGAGGAATCCTGGGGTTGTTTTGTAAGTTTGATAGAGGTCTAAGGGGAAACTAGAACAAAATATAAATACAAAATAAATCGACTACAAAATTAACCATCACCCCTTACTTCGAATAATGTTAGTTCTTTATATCAGTTGACTACATTTTAATACATTCCTGTTGGTGACTTGCGATTATATTCTGTATAACAATAGTCTTGACCAATGAGAGGTTTACATTGTAGAGCTGGTTTAGTTGGATTCTATACGCAGGGGATGGGCAGCGTACAGTTGTCCACATAAGTTATGTTCCCTGTAGTGATCTTATGTGTGGAAGTAAAATATTATGGATGAATTGCCAGTGTGATTTCTGTCAATTATCAGTTGATCAATCAGATGAGTTAACCACTGAATAAGAAATTACGGTCGTAATTCAATCATGCGCATTATATTTCTATGTATAAGATCACGGAAAGGACAGAACTTATGTGGGCAACTGTACATGGAGGTAGATACAGCAACATTTTGAAAGATTACAAAAAAACTAAAGAATAATAGAATGTAACACAATATATATACCAGTCTAGTCGCCAATAAAAGTAAACATAGTCACAATAAATCACCAGTATGTAGTAACCAATTACAGTTTGACAGAAACAGTCGCCTATACCAGTGTAACATATATTGGAGATGTTGCCAGAATAATGGTGCCGATCATTGGTTGTCGAATATAGCTCTTCTGTGATGATGGTGAATAAAGTATCAATAGTTAACCCTTAAAAAGCGGCTCACCACTTAAGTCGTGTTGAAAAAACTGGCAAAAAACGGGTGAAAAAAGGGTGGAAATCGAGTGAAAATGGGTGGGATAGTAATGATCCATACGTCCGACATCTGTGGCCTCCCGGCCCCCACTAACTCCAGTTCCCCCACCGCGCGTGAGGATGACAGTGTAACCAATAGTTCGCTAAAAGTGAGCAAGGTAGCAAAATCTGCTAAACTTCCATCTTCGAGGTAACACTATCAGTGCTCCACGAGTGCTACGTAGCTGTATGTGGCGTCATTGTGTAGCGATTTCCACCTAGTTTTCGGCGCAATACAGTTCCTTTCATACTGATGGTTGATATAGCAGTCAGAACGGCCCAGAAAGGCCCAAAACGGCCACAGAGCACCCGCTAGAGGAGGGTTAAAGGTCTTGCCCTCCTGGTGCCCGACCTTTAAATGTTACGACTGTGGCTCCTTCAGTCTGGTGGTATATTAACGAAGGTGACGGGGTTATTACTTGGTTTAGCCCGAGAACTTTCAGTCTTCTACTGTACTTCTCATTTCTCCTCTTGTTCTTCCTCTGTCCAATTGCTCTTCTTTCCTACTTTACTCCAGCCATCTAGTCTGGTCTATTACAATGAAGCAACTTAGTTGAGCCCGATAACTTTCAGTCTTCTATTGTACTTCTCACTTCTCTGCTTGTTCTTCTTCTGTCCAATTGCTTTTCTTTCCTACTTTACTCCAGTTGTCGTGTCGTAACCATTTTTTTTTATTATATTTTAGTTTTGTTTGTATATGAATGAGACAAAAGACAAAGCTGGCTGTAACAAGTGCCTCCTCCAAAGTTCAAAGAGTGATAGAGAGCCAAACTCAAGGTACTTTAAACGAACTTATAGACACATGAAAGTAGATAATAACGGCCACACTACAAAACACACCGATATGGAAACAAAGCTGAACTGCCTAGGAGTTAGGTTAGCTTAGGTTTGAGCAGTTTATCGTACCTTAAGCTTCGTTATGGTAAGCTTGGTTAATGTTATGTTTGGAGATAAGTTTATTTGATAATTATGTGGAAGTTTTGCTTGTGCCCATATTGGAAATTTGCCGTTTTGACTTGAATCTGGTTGAATTATTATCTGCTAACTATTGTAGACAATAAATGTGCATAGCAAAAATTAAATGCGCGCGCTTGTGTTTGTTACTGCGTGAATTCTGAGTGTGTGTGCGCGTGAGCGTCTTCAAGTGAATACATGAATGTGTGTTCTTCGGCGTATGTGTGTTTATACATGTGCAGTTTTCCAAGCGAAAGGCAGCCTCTTTTCATGGAAGCAAATTAATGAGATTCATTTGCATGTCCCAGGGTCTCTGAATGGACATGCTGTCGTCTCGCCACCAAGCCATTTCTCTAACATTTAGATTTAAGGGGAGATGAGTCGTTTTCTGTTCCCCCTTCTCCCTCACGTTTAGCCTCATTAGTTTTCAGGTGTTTAGACGTTCGGCCCATTATTATTTTTTTTTTTAAAGAGACAATGAACGGAGGAAGGAAAAACACAGATAAAACAAAAAGGTCCATGTGCCTAAAGGCATCCTCCATTCATAAAATGTTTGTAACAACTGGATTTAAACATTTGTAGATTGTAAGTTTGTGGAAAGCAATTCGAGGGAAGTGAATTCCAAAGAGTAGTAGCTCTGGGGATAAATGAATTCTGATAAGCAGAAGTTCTGCATTGCGGAGGAGAAAGTGTAAATTCATGGGCGCTCTCAGCTGCCCTAGTTCTACGGGGAAAGATGTGGAGAGGCGGCACAATTGAAGCAAGTTCCTCGGAACAATTGCTGTGAAAATATCTGTAGAATAGTGCAAGGGATGCAACGTTTCTTCGTATGGATAATGTAGGAAGGTCCTGTGTGATTGCAGGGTTATTGATTAATCTAATAGCTTTATTTTGAATTTTGTCCAACTGCCTCAATGCAACCACTCCACTTCCACCCCACAGAGGTGAACAGTAATCCATCTGAGAACGCACATGACTTTTATATATCACGGCCAACTGCTCGTCAGTGAAGAATTCTCGAACTCTGTACAGGAGTCCCAGTTTTTTAGAGGCATTCTTAGCAATGCTTCTAACATAATGTGTCCAGCTCAAGTTAGTAGTTAATGTTACACCGAGAATGTCAATACTAGGGGAAGTGGGAATATTTACATCATTAAAAAATATATGGGAGTCAGTGAGATTCTGTCGGTTAGAAAATTGAATGTACTTGGTTTTCTGTGCATTAAAGGAAACTAGATTCTTTTGTCCCCATCCATTAATTTTAGAAAGGTCCTGGTTCAGAGAAATTGCAGTGTTTATTTTTGAATTTATAAGATCGGGTTGGGTGAAAGAATTGGTAAATGTGAAGGGACTGTGGAGTGTTTAGTCATCTGCGTAGGAATGTATTGGATTATGAGTGGTAGATATGAGATCATTGATATGAATGAGTAACAGAATTGGGGCCAAAACTGATCCCTGGGGAACACCAGCATTTATTGAGTGAAATTGAGAATAAAGGCCATCTACCATTACACGTATTTTTCTGTTATGAAGATAAGAAGAAATTAGTGGAACTAATGATGCAAGGCCGTAGTGTGACATCTTCGACAATAAGGATTGATGCCAGACTCTATCAAATGCCTTTGATATATCCAGTGCTATTGTATGTGTTTCACCATGTTGGTCTGTAGCTTGGTTGATTTGATGCGTAAGAAGGCAAAGCATGTCTGCAGTTGATCGACATCGTCTAAAACCATATTGCCTATCACTGATTAATTTATTATTCTCAAGATGCTTAATTATGTGATTATTTAATATAATTTCAAAGACTTTACCAAGAGTGGAAGTTTTAGCTATTGGTCTGTAGTTTGATGGATCTGAAGAGGCACCTTTTTTAGGAACTGGATGGATGTTTGCTTCTTTCCAGGGTACTGGGAAGCATGAGGTATGAGTACACAGACGGAAAATGTTTGCCAATACAGGAGCGAGCACCAAGGAGCAATTCTTAAGTACTATTGGAGGAATTTCATCTGGACCAGGAGCCTTATCTACCGAGAGATTCTGCCAAATAGTTTTGACATGTCTGGTGTGGATCTTAAGTGAGGGAATTTCAGGCGAATTAAAATTAAGTACAGGGACATCTTGATTTATTTCATCTAATTATTATGTTCCTTCCAACAACCAACTTTACTCCTAAAATCGATTAATGAAATTTACAACCACATGTGGCAGTCCGTGGATTCGAATCCAGGATGCTCACACCGAAAATCAACACCTTATGCATCGCACCACGTAGACAGTTAAAGAATGGTGGACACTGCCTACGATTTATTATGCAACTTCGAATCCTGCATATCAATCTAAGCATGTACACACATCCCAACTGCAACTCACGTAGGCTATGCATATGTGAATGGAAAGAGCAATTAATGGGGCCTTAACCACTAGGGAAGTCCTCTCGATAAATTACCCCTGAACCAATATCAATTATTATGTTCCTTCCAACAACCAACTATACTCCTAAAATCGATTAATGAAATTTACAACCACATGTGGCAGTCCGTGGATTCGAATCCAGGATGCACACACCGAAAATCAACACCTTATGCATCGCACCACGTAGACAGTTAAAGAATGGTGGACACTGCCTACGATTTATTATGCAACTTCGAATCCTGCATATCAATCTAAGCATGTACACACATCCCAACTGCAACTCACGTAGGCTATGCATATGTGAATGGAAAGAGCAATTAATGGGGCCTTAACCACTAGGGAAGTCCTCTCGATAAATTACCCCTGAACCAATATCAATTATTATGTTCCTTCCAACAACCAACTATACTCCTAAAATCGATTAATGAAATTTACAACCACATGTGGCAGTCCGTGGATTCGAATCCAGGATGCTCACACCGAAAATCAACACCTTATGCATCGCACCACGTAGACAGTTAAAGAATGGTGGACACTGCCTACGATTTATTATGCAACTTCGAATCCTGCATATCAATCTAAGCATGTACACACATCCCAACTGCAACTCACGTAGGCTATGCATATGTGAATGGAAAGAGCAATTAATGGGGCCTTAACCACTAGGGAAGTCCTCTCGATAAATTACCCCTGAACCAATATCAATTATTATGTTCCTTCCAACAACCAACTATACTCCTAAAATCGATTAATGAAATTTACAACCACATGTGGCAGTCTGTGGATTCGAATCCAGGATGCTCACACCGAAAATCAACACCTTATGCATCGCACCACGTAGACAGTTAAAGAATGGTGGAATCTAAGGTTGAGTTGGTGGAGAAAATATCCGCAAGAAGGTTAGCTTTACCTCGTGGGTCACTTACAAGATTGCCAGTCGGAGATTTTAATGGTGGAATGGATGAAGCAGTAGTGAAGTTAGATTTAAATGAGTTAAGAGTAGACCAAAACATTTTGTTATCATTTGGATTATTTAGAAGTTTATTTGCCTGCTTGTGGAGAAAGTTTGATTTAGTTAGGTTTAATACAGTTTTGGCATGATTTCTGATGTTTCTAAAGTAATTAAAGGCTTCATGTGTTTTTGATCTTGTGTATGCATTGTAGGCTATTGCTTTTTGTTCAGTTACTCTAGCACAATTATGGTCAAACCATTTA
Source organism: Paralithodes platypus (assembly GCA_032716605.1). NCBI lineage: Eukaryota > Metazoa > Arthropoda > Malacostraca > Decapoda > Lithodidae > Paralithodes > Paralithodes platypus. Next base: position 2,649,494 of record CM064524.1, on the reverse strand, counting down.
GGTGAATTAGATCATTTACTGTACTTTTGATGAGGAATAAAAGTTTCCATTCCAATTTTTACAAAATCTTGTATGTGGCTCAAGGTGGAGTGTGCATCATTAGAAAAGAAAGAGGTCCAGGGAAAATCAATAAAGAAACCTTGAAGACCCTCCCAGTCTGCCCTATCGTAATGCCATTTAGTCACCAAAACAGGTTCAGAGTGGGAAGGTGTGGTAGGTGATAGACAGGTGGCCTGTATCAGACAGTGATCAGAAGATCCAAGCAATTTTAAGAACTTACGCTCCATTTATATCAATGTTAAGATCATTGTCATTTAGGTGTTAATGGTTTACTGGCGAGCGATAGCGAGCCTGTAATATTTTTCTACCGAATGTTTTTCAAATGTATCTTGAAAGGGGGTGTAATATAAAACTTGATGGAGGTCTAGGGAACAAGCTAAAAACCTCCACATAAATCTAGCGTAACCTAGTTTTACATTAACCCAACTTAAGTATATCCAAGTGTTACCTAACCTTACCTGACCAAACTTTAACTTAACCTTTCGCTCTTACCTAAACGTATTTAACCTTGTATAAACCTTCCTGAACTTTATCCTTGTTTGTCCCTAACATAATCTGCCATTGTTTAATATAATATATTCATAAGTTAACCTAATCCTAACCTAGCGTAAGCTAATATAACTTTACACTACCCTTACCTTACCGCTATTTAAGGGGCTAGTGTTTATGTTTATGTTTATGGTCTATGTGTCTATGTTTATGTTTATGGTCTATGTGTTTATGTTTATATTTATGGTCTATGTGTTTATGTCTATGTTTATGGTCTATGTGTCTATGTTTATGTTTATGGTCTATGTGTCTATGTTTATGGTCTATGTGTTTATGTTTATGGTCTATGTGTCTATGTTTATGTTTATGGTCTATGTGTCTATGTTTATGTTTATGGTCTATGTGGGTTCACAAGATGGCGTCGTCAAGGGGGCACGTACCTGGGCAGAGCTCTTCGCCCTCGACCTCTAAGGCCCATTCCGACTCCTCCAGGGCCTCCTGGATTGCTTCAGAGGACTACAGTGGTCTTAATGAAGACAACAATGATGATGATTGGCAGACCAGCTCCAAACGTCCCCGCAAACATGCTCCATCGCCAAAGAATCTCCAATGCCGCCAGGATATTCGTATGGACACCACCTCTCCCACTAGGCCTATACCTCAACAATACTCAGGTGAGACCGTTCCTATTTATGAGACAATCTTAATCCGTTTTGAAAATGCTTCTGGATTTTTTGCTAGTGGGACCTACTCGAAATTCTGTGCTTCCCTGGACTCAGCTCTTGACACTGCTGTCAAGGATATTCGTCCCAACAAAAGGCTAGGCCTACTTGCTGTCGACACTGGTCTCCGAATGTCTGACCCCAAGCTCCAGGAAATTTTTATGATTGATTGTCTAGCCTCTTGGAAGGTCTCCCTGTCCCTGCCTATGGATAAACGCCTATTCTATGGGAAAATTCGGCTTGAGGAATCCATCACCCAAGAAGAAATTCTGGAGAGTCTCCAGGCTGTCGATCTCCCAGTTACCTCAGTAAGACGTTTTAAGGAGAGGTTCAGGGGTGAACTGGTAGATACTCCGACTGTCCTTCTCACCTCCCCAACCGAGCTCCCTCGTCAGTTCCGCTTATGGAACCAAGTCATCCATGTCGCAGAGTACTACCGACCTCCCAAGAGTTGCAGGAAGTGCAAGAGATTCGGCCACATCGCTAGTGCCTGTCGGGCTAGGTCAGTCCGTTGTGCTAAATGTGCAGAGGCTCACCCCACCGCTGAGTGTATCCAAACCATCCTTAAATGTCCTAACTGCACAGGCAATCATCCTTCTACCTCCAATCAATGCCCCAAATATCGTGAGGCCTTGTATGCTACCAAGATGGCGCGCTCTGGCGCCACATCTTACAGAGATGCCTTGCAAGACTTTCGCTCACAGATTCCTCCAAATAGGCCTAGCCCTCAAGCGGCTCACCCCACCTGAGGAATTATCCCGCCAACCCTGCCCAATACAGTACCCCCGTCAGTGACTAGCCCCGCCACAAGGAATGTCTCTGAAGTACAGTCGAAGGTCACCTCTCTCATGTCCTCACTACCGATACAGGACCAGCTTCAGGTACTGGCTTCACTGGTCGCCCACCTCCAGTCCACTCTCACCGTCAACATCCCACCCTCTGCTGCTCCACCCACAGGACTGTCTACACATTCTACCTCGGCATCCACTCAGACCACTGCTATTGAACTTTCCTACGACGCTACTGATGATACTGTACCTCTTCCCGGTATAGTCGACGATGCCCCCCCGGATCTTCACTCAGCCTCTTCGCAGCCCACCTCACCCGCACCCTCGTCTACGCAACCATCTCGCCCTACTGTCTCGCATGATCGTCTCCCCGCCAAGTCTCGTCCCGGTCCCAAGGATAAGGGTAAACCGGAGACCTCCACTCTTTCTCATCGACTGCCTGCCCGCAATTCACCTCCTCCCTCAAGCCAGTCTATTTCCCGTCAAGGACCTCCTCGCACGCCAGAGCAGGGTTCGGAACCCATGAATGACGATGTGACTCGCACCAAGCGTGTTGCCTCCCCTGGTGATAAATCTACTAAGGGCCCGCCTGGAAAGTCATCGCCACCTTTCTTACCCAAATCTGCCAAAAAAACAAAAACACTATAACGCCTCCCTTCTGTGCCATGACCTGGAATGCCAAATGCCTTAGGACGTCACTTACTGAACTGAAAAATTATCTTATTACTACATCTCCACATGTTGCAATCATCACTGAAACATGGCTCACCTCCAAATATTCTCCCAGATTTCAGACATACAACATTCAACGTTGGGATAGACCAGCCCGGCCCGGAGGGGTACTTCTCCTTCTAACCAAGACCTCACTTTCAGCCCGCCCGTTAAACTTATACCCTATCCCGATGGCTCATTGGAAATTTTGGCCACTATTCTTCCATTTTTATCTTCCCACCTATCCATTGTTGGTGTCTACAGCCCCCATCGTCGCATCTCCAGTACAGAGCTTAATCACTATGTGGCCCAACTGCCTGCCCCAATCTTATTCATTGGGGATTTTAATGCCAATCATCCATCCTGGAGCCGTGGTACTCCTAACCAGGCGGGGTATGATTTATATAACTATTTATTAGCAAGTAATTTATGTCGATTATCTGATCCTTATCTCCCAACTTATTATGTTCCCCGTACCAATTACTGCTCTTCCATTGACCTGTGTTTTGGCTCTGCGGTCCTACTTCCACAATTATCATCGTTGGTGGGCCCTGATCTGGGAAGTGATCACTGGCCCCTCCTCTTGAAATTTGACGGTTTTCAGCCTCCAAGTCACCCGGTCTCTCTGCCCAAATGGAAGATTCCCGCTAACTATGATTGGACGATTTATCAAGATATTGTTCCCCTCCCTGAGACTAGCAGCACAGACCCGACCGTCCTCCATGCAGAACTTGTTGATGTGATGAACACAGCGGCCAAGAGTCTTTTCCACTACTCGCAGGGATTGCCATCTACTAAGCCCTTAAAGCCCTGGTGGACTGCTGACTGCTCGAGAGCAGTTGTTCTTCGCCGCCGTGCTATCAATACTCAACGTCGACATAAATCCCTGCAGAACTGGATCTCCATTAAACGTGCCACGGCTTACGCTAAGAAGGTTCTCCGAAAAGCCCGCGTGTCCTCCTGGAGACTATACTGTGGTAAACTATCACCAGATACACCTCCTTCTGCAGTGTGGCGCATGTTCAATGGCATCAATGGGAGACCTACCTTCTCGTCGTATCCATTGGTTGATAACGGCCACATCTGCCAGTCACCAGAGGACCGGGCCCGTGCTATTGCTGATCATATTCAAAGCTTACAACCCCCACCTATCATCGCGGCTCATGCCCAGGATGAGGTGCATACACCAATGGCCCTCAACTCCCCAATGGATACTCCCTTCACCCATGACGAACTTCTTTTGGCTTTGCACACCCTCCCAAGTAGCAAAGCAGCTGGTGAGGACCAGGTGCCATATGAATTAATTAAGCATCTCCCTAGCACCTTTTACCCCCTACTATTGCGACTGGTTAACTCTTCATGGGACCTTAAACTGTTACCCACGCCTTGGACCCGGGGAATTATATTGCCTTTCCTGAAGCCTGGTAAGGACCCGTCAGCTCCATCATCTTATCGGCCGATCATTCTTCTGTCCACACTTAGCAAGCTCATGGAGAAGATGGTACTTCGTCGACTGCAGTGGTTTCTGGAACACAATTCTATTATCCCATCATACCAAGCTGGATTCCGCCCCTCCTGTTCCACTGTTGACCATGTCCTAAATCTGGAACAGGCTATTTTAACTGCACTACCATTGTTGTGTACCTTGACCTGTCTGCTGCCTTTGACAGTGTACCTCATCTACTCCTCATGATGAAAATGGCCAAACATGGAGTTTGTGGGAAGATGCTCTCTTGGATCCAATCTTTTTTAACATCCAGGACGGGACGTGTGTTTCTTCAAGGTGCCTTCTCCTCAGACGTGATTTATGGTGTTGGTGTGCCGCAGGGCTCAATCCTCAGTCCGTACCTATTTGATTCCTACCTAGCAGACTTCCCTGACTTATCCCCAGTGCACCTAGTTGCATACGCCGATGATCTGACCCTATACTATTCCCATGAGGACCCTCTGACAGCGGCACGTACTATACAGGATGCACTTGACTCCCTTCACCAATGGACTTCCACCTGGGGCCTCCGAGTCAACCCCAATAAGACTGTCTTCCAAGTTTATTCCCGGAAACGACCTGTTCCAGCGATAACCCTCAAGTTCAATGGCGTCAATCTTGCACAGTCTGCCAGTCATCGCTACCTTGGTGTGGTTTTTGATGCCCCGGACCATATAGACTACCTTGTGGACTCCTCACGACAGCGCCTGAACATCATGAAGGCTCTTACTGGTACAACGTGGGGTGCACATCCATCTACTCTCCGCATCTTCTACACTTCATACATCCGTAGTAAGCTGGATTATTGTTCCCAACCTTTTGCCTCAGCATCACCAACGACCCTCAAGAAACTAGAAGTGGTGCAAAACTCTGCCATGAGACTGATGACGGGTGCCCTACACTCCTCTCCAATCGCTGGGCTTTGCAGTGAGAGCAATCTCCTGCCCCTGATATGACGAGATATTTTATGTACATCTTACTTTGCTGTCACCTATAGCGCACCGACATCTCACCCGTTCTCAGCCAACCTACGTGATGTCCCACTCTACCCAGATGCCCCTAGGGCGTGCAAAGTGCCATTTCGGGAAAGGATAGGCCCTCTCATCCAGCGCCACACTTTCATCTTCAGAAACAGCCACGCAATACCTCTGGTACCCCCTCTCCCTCCATGGGATTTTGTGGCTCCGAATGCATCGATAGACCCTCTACCTGGTATGCGGAAATCTGACGGCCCGTCCCATATCAAGCAAGCTATTCTTCAGTTGTTTACCACCTTCCCTGTTGACACTACTTACGTCTACACTGATGGGTCCCTCATCCATGGTGCTACCGGTATCTCCGTCTCGACAGCTTTGTGGGTTCCTAAATTTCATTTAGTCCAGGGATGGCGACTGCCCCACCGCTCTACCATATTCACCGCTGAACTTTTTGGCCTCTTCAAAGCTCTCGAGACCACGGTCACCCTTCCCCCTGGTCATTATATCCTCTGCTGCGACTCTCGAAGTGCTCTCCAGTCCATCTCCTACACCACTAAGACCAACAAAGAGCTTGTCCACCCGATCCTACAGCTTCTTGCTCGTCATAAGAGTAATGGCTCCTCAGTGTCCCTCCAATGGGTTCCGAGCCATTCGGGTCTCCTTCACAACGAGATCGTGGATTCCCTTGCCAAGAACTTACACTCCCTCCAGCACATCACTAGGCTCCCCTACACAGTACGAGACAGGAAGGTGATCCTTAGCGACGCATTGCGACAAACATTTATCCACGATTGGAAGGCACAGATAACGAATACCCGTTATGGCACTGTCAAGGATGACTGGATGGTTTGGCGGCACACACGCTATAAGTCTCCATCTCTCAATAGGGCAGCCACACGTCTTCGGCTGGGACACTCCCGGTTGGCGGCACATATGCATCGCCTAGGTCTCCACCAAGATGGCCACTGCCAGCACTGCATTACCCCTGAAACTGTTGAACATTTCCTACTACATTGTCATAGATATCATGGTGCCAGGGTCGCCTTAAGGGAATGCATTCTCCGCCAGGGAGGACAGTTTACCATCAAGCATATTCTTGGAGGAGCACCTCTCAACACCACCGATCTTCATATCATCTCCACTGGACTCTCTACGTTCCTCGCTGCTACAGGGAGGATCTCCGACCTCTGACGACCCTCCAACTACCGCTACTCACCGTTACTCATCTTCTGCACACTCCTCACCATCTACAGTATGTTACGTGCTAGAAATCGTGTCCCCTCGCCATGAACCTTAATTAAGTCTTGTACTACTTGCGCAGTTATCTGGGGGCTACATCCCTGTTGACACTGTGCATCGTGAAGGAGAAGATGGTCTATGTTTATGTTATGTTTATGGTCTATGTGTCTATGTTTATGGTCTATGTGTGTCTATGTTTATGGTCTATGTGTCTATGTTTATGGTCTATGGTCTATGTTTATGGTCTATGTGTCTATGTTAATGTGTCTATGTTTATGGTCTATGTGTCTATGTTTATGTTTATGGTCTATGTTTATGGTCTATGTGTCTATGTTTATGTTTATGGTCTATGTGTTATGTTTATGGTCTATGTGTCTATGTTTATGGTCTATGTGTCTATGTTTATGTTTATGGTCTATGTGTCTATGTTTATGGTCTATGTATTTATCTAATTTATACAGTTTTTAGTTTCCTCGTTAGACCTCTAGCAAGCTTAAAGTAACACCACCTAGACCCCCAGTCAAGATAAATGTATTCATTTTTCGGTACAAAACAGGTCCCAACCAAAGGCCAGGTCCTTCTAAATTTACAGGCTCGCTACCACTCGCCATGAAAACAATGACACCCAAATGGCACGAAAGGTCTAACTATTGACAAAGAAATGGGGCGAAAGGTCTTGAAATCGTCAAACTAATGGAACGAACATCTTAGCCTCAAAACGAATATATATACTAAACATAAGAGGGAGAAGTGGTTATCTTTGTTTTGTTTTCAAAGTTTATAATTAGACGGTTGGCAATACGGTTACCTCACCCCACGTTCAACATACACACTCTTATTACTGACAAAGTACAGTAGTTTATGTGATATAAACGAATATGTGAAATGTCACGCCCATTATACAGTATTTTATATTTAGTTTCCCATAAGATGACCGTTATATTTCATATAGAGCATTATACAGGATATACAGTGTATACTGAGTATTATACTGTATATATATATATGTATATATATATTGTTACGCATCTTGATTCAAAAGTGGTTAACTAAATAAAACTAGATCGAACAGACACTATGAAAGGGTATCAAACAGCTGAAGGCCAATAGAACTTAACCCTTAATTAGCGGCGAGCAACATAAGTCGAGTTAAATAAAGCTGGACTATGTGGCGGCGCTCGACATAGGTCGAGTGGCAATTTCAGCACGTAATGTGGCTGAGAGAGAGAGACAAGTGGTGGCAGGAGACTAGCGAGCGTATGACTGCTCCAGACCACCGCGGCGAACCTACTGACACAAATCTCAGCTCCCTCCTCCCTCTCTCACTCGCTACATACTCAATTATGTACCGAAACTACCGAATTACCTGCTTTTTGCACTCGTTGCACGGTTTGCAAGAAAACTATCCATCATACAAGGATCGTTATGGTGTCATTCGAAAGCTCTGTTTATGCCCTTTCAGGGATAGGTACTTGTTTTACGTTCTGGGTCTTATTTAGGCATGAAAATGATCACGTAAACAGCCCTATTTTGGCTAAAAAACACCCCGCTGTGCGGTACATATAAATAAACCGCATAGGCCGCTCGTAAGGTGTTAAAATGTTAAAGTTTGTTCTGTTGTTACTTGCTTTCCGTTAGCTGTTGGACAGTTATCCTTTATACTCTGATACACTTCAATTAGATTTAATCATGAAACTATTTAAATTTATAAAGAATTATTAATGTTTAATGTTAAGTAAGCTACTAATTACGAACAGAGAAAACCTTGGTATGTAAGTAAGGACTTTAAGCAAATAAAAACTAATTATATACTAAGTAATTAATCTGGATTATGTGACGCACATCAGCTCCCCAGCGACCACAAGGGGGTAGGGGCTCGCTCCCCATCCTCTTCTCCCCTCTAGGCAGTGTTATGGGTAGGTTATTGATTAAGTTCTAGTTTCTTCCTAGTGCATCATAGTGTCACAGGTAGTCCAGAAATACTCTTTATTTTTACCTGTGACAATGCATTGTATTTTATTCCAGCTGTCATAGATTTAATAGGAAAGCTACTAGAGTCAATTATTGCTAGTAAAATTAGAAACCACTTAGATACATTTAATTTAATAAATTCTTCTCAGCATGGATTCACTCAGGGACGTTCTTGCCTTACTAATTTGCTTAGTTTTTTCTCAGAGGTATATGAAGCAGTAGATAATGACAAGTCATATGATATAATATATTTAGATTTCAGTAAAGCTTTCGACAGAGTCCCCCACGAGAGATTGATGAGAAAGGTTGAGGCGCATGGAATAGGTGGGGCGTTGTTGGGATGGATTAGGTCATGGCTAATTGGTAGGAAGCAGAGAGTCAGCATAAATGGTACGAAGTCAGAATGGGGAGCAGTCAAAAGTGGTGTCCCCCAGGGATCTGTATTAGGTCCTCTGTTGTTTGTTATATACATAAATGACCTTGATTTAGGTATAACTAGTAGGATAAGTAAATTTGCAGACGATACCAAGATGGGGAGAACAATTGATTCAGATAGAGATATAGAGTGCCTCCAAAGGGATCTAGATACCTTACACGAATGGTCAGTAAATTGGCAGATGAAGTTTAACATTGACAAATGCAAGGTATTAAAGATAGGGAAGATGCATACAAATGTTAAATATAAACTAGCTAATGTGGAATTAGAAAACTCGAATTGTGAGAAAGATCTAGGTGTGTTTGTTAGCAATGATTTGAAGCCTAGACAACAGTGTATAAGCGTTCGAAACAAGGCAAACAGGATTCTCGGGTTCATCTCAAGGAGTGTGAGTAACAGAACTGCTGATGTTATCTTAAAACTTTACTTGTCATTAGTGAGACCCCATATGGATTATGCTGTTCAATTTTGGGTGTCCTTATTACAGAATGGACATAGATTCATTGGAGAGAGTACAACGTAGAATGACAAAAATGATCCATAATATTAGAAATCTTCCGTATAAAGAAAGGTTGAAGAAATTAGGCTTACATTCGTTAGAGAGACGCAGAGTTAGAGGGGATATGATAGAGGTGTTCAAGTGGGTTAGTGGGATTAACAAAGGGGACATGACAAATGTACTAAAGCTCAGTGATAGCGAAAGAACTCGTACCAATGGTTTCAAATTAGATAAATTTCGTTTCAGAAAAGATATAGGCAAATATGGTTTGGTAACAGAGTTGTAGATGGGTGGAATGGACTACCAAGTGCTATAGTGGGATTAAAAACGATAGGGAGCTTTAAGATAAAATTGGATAGCATATGGACGAGAAGGGTTGGGTGTGAAGGGGGATCAGCAGGGTTGGGCCAATCAGCGCTCTGCAGACCCCCGTAATCCTGCGTTAATCTCTAACCGTTTTGGTAAGATGATCCTCAGGGTATTAGAGTGTTGAGCCTATAATTGGGCTTTGTAATTGGGGTTGTGTGGGACAGGGATCTGCCTTGCTTAGGCCAATCGGCTTTCTGCAGACTCCCATTTTCTTATGTTCTTATGTTCTTATGTTCTTAATGTATAAGATGCATTGTGGAGGGAGAGAGAGAATAGCGAGAGCGCGGTGGTAATGTGTGCGTGCGTAGGTATGTGTTGCCTCCCTCACTCGATGAGTTTTCCCGCGCCCTTGATTGGCTGGTGGCTCCTGGCGCCTTCTGCAGCCCTGCTAGCTGGTGACGTAGTCGTCTGTGATTGGCGGCCGCGGTCCTGGGACGGTGATGCGGGCTCCTGTCCTTGTGTCTCCCTCAGAGCTCCTCTTAGTGCTGTAACCGCTAACATCCCCTTGCAATGTATCAGCCCACCTCACCCCCCTATTGTGAACTTTCTCTACCACTGCTTACCTTCTTCTCTCTGTATATCCTACTATTAATTAACTGCCCTTCCCCTTGACGTTGATTTCATGTATCCTTCACTGTATTATACAGCGAGCTCTCAGAGATATTATATGTACGTAGTTAGGCATTTTGGATCAGAGGGTTATCCATTTTGGCTTGGGGAGGTTTGACATACTCATTGTGTTGCCCCAACCTTATTTTCTTGGGCGTCTGCCAGGTTAGTCGATGCTAGACTGGGGAGAGGCTATCAGGTTGCAGTTTCCTATGAGCATAGACTTCGTTGAGCCTATGCAACTGTACCGGATACCTGCGGAGGCCTAGGTCATTTTCTTGTCTGTGTACCTTAGAGCCTAGCACTGTGTTAGCGTGAGGGCGTTTGCCTAGTCCACCCAGCACTGTGCTAGCTCGTTAGCTTTTGACTTAGGAGGGTCGCCAGTAGAGAACCAGGTACACGAGACCTGGATCTCTCAAGAGAGCACCCCGTCATTTAATGTAACTAGGCGCACAGACTTGAGAACGACACTAGGCTACTGAGCAGGTGGCTCGGCCCAGGTAGCCTAGCCTACGACTCCCTTGCTAGACTTCGTCCACCTGGCAGACCCCCGATTAGGGTTTATAATCTCATTGTGTATATGTGTGCAGCATTATTGTTCCGTATATTTATAGTAAGTCGTGATTGTTGCTGAGAGACCCAACCAGAGCAGGCTAGTGTCTGGTGGGAGAAAGCACATCTTTTTGTGGTTAGAGTTGAGACTGCCGACTGTTTTATAATTACACCTGTGCCAGATTCCACCGTATGTCCTACACTATATATGTTCCCACAGTAATAATACACAGTTCAGAATCCGATACGTACTTCTTAGTTGCATCTGACTTTTGCAGAAGATTCCGGCATGATGCTTTAGGACTTTCTTTGTTTCACTTTCTTTCAGATAGGAGTGACAGTTTACTGATTATTTAACGTAACGTTAATTATCCTTCTTCTAGTTTGCTATTAAATCGTTGCTGCGATTTAATTACGCTATCTATCTTTTTCCTTGTATACTTTAATAAAGTAATCGTATGTTGTATGAGTATAGGCTGCTTCAGTGATCATCAGCCTATAGTGTGCACCTTTTACAGAGTCATAGGATACCTCGTTGTCCAGGCAAGACTCAGGGCGGTATAGGTGTTTTGTTCTCCAGTGGTTAAGGCAGGGGTTGGAACTAGTGTTACTGTTGTTGCATTTAGCCTTATCTAGTCCAATGATGAAGAGCCCTGTGTCTTGCAGAACCTGGATCGTAACAAATGGCGACCTTGCTTAGGATATTGTGAACTTAAGAAATACTGTGGGAGTATAGTGGTAATTTTTTTATTGAGGAATACAGTGGACACATATTTTTTTTTGGCAAGCAGTATAACACATAAAGAGGCTTCAGATAACTTTAAGTGAATAGGTGCTTGCATAAGAGATTATAGATACTTTTTGTTTTTGTATAAACTTGTGCACTTCTCAGTATACACCATGTCTAGCAACAGCTCCGTTAACGGGGATAATCAGACAGTACAGCCTACGGGTGTTGAGGCAGCAGCAGGAATTTAATGATGGCATCAGAGTTATTAATTGTGAGGCTGATGCAAGGAAGTTTGTGGAGATACCAGTAATAGCGAGTCGGTTGGAGGGGATTGATTGCTATGGTCTGCGTTGTTTGGCCACGGTCCTGGGGCGTGTCGGCTTTGGCAGCATGTCTAAGAGTGACCTGGTGCCTTGTGTGTTGGGTGGTGGCAGTGGGTTGCAGGGTGGAGGCGGGGGCTTGGGAGCCTTTATCCAAGCCTCCCTTCCACTCTACTCCTATAGCGCCCCTAGGTTACCAGACCTTGGCACGCTTCCGCAAATCTGATAGTCGCTGGCAGCGTGGTTTTGCCACTGGGTGCGTCTCCTATAATTGCTCCTCCCCCTCAGGGTTTGACTGCTGATATGTTGTTACAACTGGAGTTGGCTAGATTCAGGCTGAGGAGAAGTCTGAGATGGCTAAGATCCAGCGTGAAGTTGAGATGGCTAAGATTCAGGCTGAGATGGCTAAGATTCAGGCTGAGGAGAGGACAGCATGCCGTGAGGCGGAGTTGCAGGTTGAAGCAACTAGGTACTGTGCTGAGATGGATGTTGAGAAGTCTAGGGTGGAGACAACAGGGCGGCATCTTGGTTCTGGGAATCGTGGGTCCTGAGTCTTTATCGCACTTGATTAAATTAGTCCCTGTGTTCGATGAGTCTGGTGTGACTTAGTTTTTTTGCACGGTTTGAGAAGAAGTGTCGGGAGAATGAGTGGCCGGAGATTAAGTGGGCAGCCCTTGTATCATCAAAGCTTGTTGGGAAAGGTCTCAAGGCATATGACTCGCTGTCATTGGAGGACTGTACTAACTATGTGGTGTTGAAGGAGGCTGTGCTCCGGCCCTATGAGTTGCAACCAGAAACCTACAGGTTGAAATTTCGGGGCGTTGAAAAGAGCAAGGAGAGCTCTTTCCTTGAACATGCCCGGGAACTGACTGACACTATGGGGAACTGGCTCCGGTCTGAGCATTCGACAACAGTTGATCAGGTTAAGCAGTTATTTTAGTGGAGCAGTTCTTCCGGTGCACAGGCAGCGACCTGACATTAAACCTGAAGGAAAAATGCCCTAAGACCGTAGAGGAGGCAGCTAAGCTTGCTGACCTCCGGCTTTCTTGATTCGTGGGTGCGGGTCTGCTCATCGTAGCGAGACAGGTAACAGGGGCGTAACACTCCACCCCCCAGAGTCAATGAAGCACCAAAATAACACTGTAAAAGGTAAGAGCAATGATACCCATATAACTACAAACACAAAACCGTACCCGTTTTCAAAAGGGCAGGGCCCTTCCCCACCACCTCAAGGGGGGAAGTCTAGTGGTGAAGTGAAATGTTTTAAATGTCAGGAGGTGGGTCACTTTGCACGTACATGTCCGATTAATATTCTGCTAAGCCTGTGTCTTTGGTTCGCAACATGGGGGTGTCTCTGAGCTCTTCTGCGTTTGCCCGGGGTAGGTCGTCAGTTGCGGGGACACAGCCTGTGAAGAAGGGTTTGGAGGGCTCGACACCTGTCCAAGACACTTTTTGCAGCCATCGAGGGCGTGGGCTTGTGAGCTGGGGGAATACTAAACATCAGGTCAAATTGTTGCGTGACACTGGGGCATCACAGACACTTCTTAGAAATTTCACAGGCAAACCTATAAACGCGGCTCGAGTTGTTGTGGTACAGGGGATCAATGCTACAGGTCATCCCCGTTGATTAGGTTGGAGCTGGAGGTGGATGGTGTGTGTCTTGAACTTGATGTTGGGATCATAGAGAGCTTGCCAGTTGAGGGCGTCGACCTCCTGGGCAACGACTTTGCGGTGCTCACTTCGGAGGTTCCACCCTTAGTTGTTGCCGAGAGGGTGGCCGACGTTAATAGGGAGAATCGGGAGTGGGTCGAGAGGTGTCAGCGTAAACAGATGGCCTGTGCAGTCACCCGTTCTTGCGCGTCAGTTCAGTCACAACCATTGTCTCAGTCTTCAGACCAGCGGAGGAACGGTCGGAAGAGCAATCTGAAGCTGGGAGTTTTGTGAGTTTTGCTCCAGCGGCTCTCCTTAGCGGCTTAGTACTTGACCCAGAGGTGAGGCTCCGGAGGGGCCCTAGAGTAGCTGTCACACGTAGTGACATGGTTGGGCGTGATGGCACTCCGCGACTTAGTAGTTACCAGTTGGAGGAGAGTTGTGGGAACGGGGCTATCAAACACGAGGATGGGGAAACCATGTAACGTGAACATGTTGGAGGAGTTTGTGAGACAACCACCTGAGTCAGCATACTGTCCCTAGTTGGTCTTCAGCGGCCAAGGTGGATGGCGAAGGATGAGGGGGGCATGTAGGGAACAGGTGGAGGAGACGTAGGGATTTTCATGTCTCGGCGGAGCAGTGGGCGGGGGACACGAGTCTGGTGGCCTGGTGGAAAGCGCACTAGAGCACCGCCCTGAGGCAGCAGTGTGGCATTGCTCCAGCACCAGCTCGGTTCATACCCATACCACCTGGTCGTGACGAGCCCCTGACCCTCACAACTCGGCGCGGTCCTGCAAGATGTTCCACGGAGGCAGGTCACGTGAATGTTGAAAGACCGTTAGCCTCGTTTTGGTGGTTCAAGGTGGGTGACGAGCCTTGGACAATGGGTTGTACAGGTCAACCCAAATGGCTGCCAAGGGTGGTGCGTATGAAAGGAGGACTTTGAGGTCAGATTGGCGAGGTTGACTGTGGCATAGAAGTGCCCGGTCCGTCCGCATAGCCTCCCAATGCTGCTCTATTCGAAATTGCAACAGCCCTACATAGACCAGACTGTAAGCTGGCCATTGTCTCTAAAAGCAGGTGACTGTCTGCGCAGGCAGGATGTAGTCGTAAGGAATGCGGGGGTGCGCATGTACGGTATCGGCGGGGAGCCTTAGCAATAATGAACTATGGGGCAGGACTGCACAGGTGCGTACTGGGGGGGGTATTGTCCCTCTCATGACCTGAGCTGTTCTAGGGACGAAGGTGGTAAGAAGGAGGCGAGGTGACTATACAGGTGGTAGAAGCTGCGGTTCTCGGCTGGGCTTGTGGGAACTAGGCATGTTGTTCTGTCGAGATAAGTTGTTTTACGTAGGTCTGTGGCAGGGCATCCGTCATGTTTGTTGCTTCTGCCAGGCCTGATGTACAGGGCTAGAATCAGACATGGAGGCTGGCTGAGAAAGTGCGAGGCTCAGTTTAATTCCCTACCGTATTAAATCCTGCTAAAAAGCCTGTCCGGGAAAACAGAGCTATACGACATGTGGAAAAAACAGGGTCTGAGGGATAAAGGAGTATTGTGAGTGGTCGTTGCCAGTGAGTTTGGCAACACTGAGTTGAGTGGCAAGAAGAGTGTCCTGTGTGCATTATCCCTGACAGAGGGACAGCATATCTAATTGCCCCAGAGGGTCTGAGGGCATACAGAATGTCGTGAATTGTGGTCTGTTGCCTGTAACTTTGCAACCTGTGTTAAGTGGCAAGATCAGTGAGTCGTGTTGATTGCGAGAGTGTGTGTGCATTATCACTCGGACAGCACGGCCTACTACCTTATCGGCAGAGTTGACCGACAGCCATAGGACCGCCTCGAGGCTGCATCGCCTAATCACGAAGGTCAGAACTAGTGAAGGTTATATTGGCAGGCCCCGTTGCCGGGAAAAGACGGCGAAGAGAAATGCCAAGTCTTGTGGATGAACTGGGCAGTTTCTCAGTGCCAGAGTGTTGTTTTGCTGCCGGGACACAAGTTGGATGTGTGGCATGCTAAGGGCACTGATAATGTTTTGGCTGTATTGTTTGTCACGGGGAGGGTTTGTTTGCAGGAGAACCCTCGCCGTGTCAGATCAGTGTGTTGAGAGTGGAGGACAATAGGCTACATATATTTAAAGCCGATTTTTTTTTTTTTTTTTTTTTTTTTTTTTATAAATAAAAAAAAAACACTCTTTTCCGGTTATAGTAAAGTAAGTATGTTTTGGTTAACAGCTGAAGCACTAGCTATTAGTGGGCTGAGTTTCCGTAGAAACTCGCTTTCGGAGCGTAACAATTTTAAGTTTTGCTATTGTGGTGAGGGGATGGCTAAATATGTAAGTTTGGTTTCATTTTATAAGTAAGTTTTGTTTGTGTGAAACCTATATTCCTGTATTATTGTGCTGTGGGGGCGTTGGGGAGGTTAGGTGACGTGTGCCGATTTCCGATATCAGAACTTCCCTAAGTGTAAGTGTCTGATATCTTGTGGGGGGGGGGGGGGTGACGCACGTCAGCTCCCCAGCGACCACAAAAGGGGGTAGTCGGGCTCGCTCCCCCATCCTCTTCTCCCCTCGTCGGCCCAGGCAGTGTTATGGGCTTGGTAGGTTATTGATTAAGTTCTAGTGTCTTCCTAGGGCACCATAGTGTCACAGGTAGTTCAGAAATACTTGTGTTATTTTTACCTGTGACAATGCATTGTATTTTATTCCAGCTGTCATAGGATATAATGTATAAAAGATGCATTTGTGGAGGGCAGAGAGAGGATAGCGGAGAGCGCGGTGGTAATGTGTGCGTGCGTAGGTATGTGTTGCCTCCCTCACTCGATGAGTTTCCCCTTCCCGCTGCGCGCGGGCGCTTTCGCCGCGCCCTTAGATTGGCTGGTGAGCTCCTGGTGGCTTCTGCAGGCCGGGCTGGCTGGTGACGTAGTCGGTCTGTGATTGGCAGGACGCTGTCATGGGCCGGTGGTGCGGGCTCCTGTCCTTGTGTCTCCCTCAGATGTCGTCTTAGTGCTGTACCCGCTAACATCCCCTTGCACTCTTTCAGCCCACCTCACCCCCCTATTGCGAACTTTCTCTACCAATGCTTACCTTCTTTCTCTCTGTATATCCTTCTATTAATTAACTGCCAGTCCCCTTGACGTTGATTTCATATATCCGTCACTGTATTATACAGCGAGCTCTCAGAGATATTATATGTACTTAGTTAGGCATTTTGGGTTATCCATTTTGGCTTGGGGAGGTTTAACATACTCATTGTGTTGCCCCAACCTTATTTTCTTGGGTGTCTGCCAGGTCAGTCGATGCTAGACTGGGGAGAGGCTATCAGGTTGCAGTTTCCTATGAGCATGGACTTCGTTGAGCCTATGCAACTGTACCGGATACCTGCGGAGGCCTAGGTCATTTTCTTGTCTGTGTACCTTAGAGCCTAGCACTGTGTTGGCGTGAGGGCGTTGGCCTAGTCCACCCATCACACGTGCTAGCTCGTTAGCTTTTGACTTAGGAGGGTCGCCAGGAGAGAACCAGGTACACGAGACCTGGTATCTCAGAGGGCACCCCGTCATTTAATGTAACTAGGCGCACAGACTTGAGAACGACACTAGGCTACCGAGCAGGTGGCTCGGCCCAGGTAGCTTAGCCTACGACTCCCCTGCTAGACTTCGTCCACCTGGCAGACCCCCGATTAGGGTTGGGGCATAATCTCATTGTGTATATGTGTGCAGCATTATTGTTCCTTATGTTTATAGTAAGTCGTGATTGTTGCTGAGAGACCCAACCAGAGCAGGCTAGTGTCTGGTGGGAGAAAGCACATCTTTTTGTGGTTAGAGTTTAGACTGCCGACTGTTTTATAATTACACCTGTGCCAGATAACACCGTATGTCCTACACTATAATATATGTTCCCACAGTAATAATACACAGTTCAGAATCCGATACGTACTTCTTAGTTGCATCTGACTTTTGCAGAAGATTCCGGCATGATGCTTTAGGACTTTCTTTGTTTCACTTTCTTTCAGACAGGAGTGACAGTTTACTGATTATTTAACGTAACGTTAATTATCCTTCTTCTAGTTTGCTATTAAATCGTTGCTACGATTTAATTACGCTATCTATCTTTTTCCTTGTATACTTTAATAAAGTAATCGTATGTTGTATGAGTATAGGCTGCTTCAGTGATCATCAGCCTATAGTGTGCACCTTTTACCGAGTCCTAGGATACTTTGTTGTCCAGGCACGACTCAGGACGGTATAGGTGTTTTGTTCAGTGGTTAAGGCAGGGGTTGGAACTAGTGTTACCGTTGTTGCATTTAGCCTTATCTAGGCCAATGATGAAGAGCCCCGTGTCTTGCAGAACCTGGATCGTAACAATTATCATTAAAGTATAAATATTATTAAGATCTTTCTATATGTATATACTTAATTTAGTTTGTTAACCCTTGACATATTATTGTTTTTACTCTTTTTCTCTTATATCGTTATTTCATGTAATCATTGTCCTCTTTATGATTCTTAAATCATTATTATTATTATGATTATTAGATTAGCTAATTAGTTATTATTATTCTTTCTTAGTTTAATGCAAGACGTTAATAAATCCATATAATAGATCAGGGAATATATAAAGTCACATAAAATGGAATTGTATTAAAAAAAACAAATGAAGTATTTAACAATCACCCAAAAAATTAGGTGATTATGAAGGGAATTAACATTTAGTTACTTTCAGAATCGTTTTGTATCCCGTTTGCTTCTCTTTAAGTAGCACGAATGTAAGTTGGTTTGCGTTACAATATAAACCTACAAGTCACAACAATTTAACCCTCTCCGAACATATCTCTGGTTAACCCTGTCCGTCGCATATGGATGCGACCGCGCCATATGACGGTTCGGCCCAAAACTATTTGCGTTATTTGAACCAAGTGGAATAGCTCAATAATAAGTTATATGCCGCTTTTAGCGTCCTTTTGAGCTCAGTATGTTAGGTAAGTTAGATCATAATATGTCCGTTGATGGCAATCCAAAATTCCTCCGACTTCTAAAACGGTTCCCTCAGTGTGAGAAAGGATGTTGTGGGGGAAATACCCGGTGGTCGGTGTTTACGCTGGACAGCTTGCCAGAATGTGATGGGTGTGCTCGCTGTCTTTGGTAGTGCTGGGGGGCTCCTACTCGCGTGTCTCTTTGCAGAGCTTGGCATAGCTGTGCTTGCTCCTACATGTCCTTTGCAATCTGTCCCCAATCTAACCCCCTGTAGTACTGTTTCTCTCTCTGAACTTCTTTTCCAATACTTCAAATGTTTCAAAAATACTTAAAATACTTCAACTACTTTTAATGTGCAAGGAACATTAAATAGTCAATTTCTTTCCGTTTTCACTAATGAAAATTTGGACCCCAGTTTCCAGGAAGTCCGTAAAGGTATATAGCGATAGTATCGAAAATAGGTTAAGTACGGTTACTATAAGTAGAAATGATTCTGTGCTTAAGGAAATTGACAGGACTGAAACATCATAAATAGCCTGGTCCTGATGGAGGTATATGCTAGAGTATTAAAAGAATGTAGGGATGAGTTAACGTTAGCCATTAACATTTTTATTTAACAAGTCATTGGAGAAAGGTATAGTTCCAGAAGCTTGGAAGCTTGCAAACGTAGTTCCGATCTTCAAAAAAGGTGACAAATCAATGAGCATCCAATTACCGTCCCATTAGTCGTACATCAATCCTAGGAAAGTCTACTAGAGTCAATTATTGCTAGGAAAATTAGAGAAACCACTTAGGATACTATTTCATTTAATAATGTCTTCTCAGCATGGATTCACTCAGGGACGTTCTTGCCTTACTAATTTGCTTAGGTTTTTTGTCTAGAGGTTTTGAAGCAGTAGATAATGACAAAGTCATATGATATAATCTATTTAGATTTCAGTTAAAGCTTTCGACAGAGTCCCTCATGAGAGATTGATGAGAAAGGTTGGGGGGCATGGAATAGGTGGGGCGTTGTAGGGATAGTTTAGGTCAGGGCGAATTGGTAGGAAGCAGAGAGTCAGCATAAATGGTACGAAGTCAGAATGGGGAGCAGTTCAAAAGTGGTGTCCCCCAGGGATCTGTATTAGGTCCTCTGTTGTTTGTTATATACATAGATGACCTTGATGGAGGGATAACTAGTAGGATAAGTAAATTTGCAGACGATACCAAAATGGAGGAGGAGAACAATTGATTCAGATAGAGATCTAGCTGCCTCCAAAGGGATCTAGATACCTTACACGATCATGGTCCAGTAAATTGGCAGATGAAGTGTACCACTGACACATGCAAGGTATTAAAGAGAGGGAAGACGCATACAAATGTTAAATATAAACTAGCTAATTATTGTTGGAAATTAGAAAACTAGAATTGTGAGAAAGATCTAGGTGTGTTTGTTATCAATGATTTGTTTTTTTTTTTTTTTTTTTTTTTTTTTTTTTTTTTAAGCCTAGACAACAGTGTATAAGCGTTCGAAACAAGGCAAACAGGATTCTCGGGTTCATCTCAAGGAGTGTGGAGTAACAGAAAATGCTGATGTTATCTTAAAACTTTACTTGTCATTAGTGAGACCCCATATGGATGATGCTGTTCAATTTTGGTGTCCTTATTAAAGAATGGGACCTAGATTGCATAGGAGAGAGTACAACGTAGAATGACAAAAAGTGATCCCTAATATTAGAAATCTTCCGTATAAAGAAAGGTTGAAGCAATTAGGCTTGCATTCGTTAGAGAGACGCAGAGTTAGAGGGGATATGATAGAGTTGTTCAAGTGGGTTAGTGGGATTAACAAAGGGGACATGGACAAATGTAATAAAGATCAGTGATAGCGAAAGAAACTCGTACCAATGGTTTCAAATTAGATAAATTTCGTTTCAGAAAAGATATAGGCAAATATGCGGTTGGTACCAGAGTTGTAGATGGGTGGAATGGACTACCAAGTGCTATAGTGGAATTAAAAACGATTAGGGAGTGCTTTAAGATAAAAGTGGAAAAGCATAGGGACGAGAAGGGTGGGGTGTGAAGGGGGACCAGCAGGGTGGGGCCAACCAGCGCGCGGCAGACCCCCGTAATCCTGCAGTTAATTCTCTAAACCGTTTTGGTTAATGATGGATCCTAAGGGGTATTAGAGTGTTGAGCCTATAATCTGGGCCTTTGTAATTGGGGTTGTGTGAGAACGACAGGGATCTGCCTTGCTTAGGCCAATTCGGGCTTTCTGCAGACTACCATTTTCTTATGTTCTTATGTTCTTATGTTCTTCTCTTTATTCAAATTACTATATCCCTTCTGGTTCTGCATACGACTTCCATAGTCGGCCAAGTCGTATTACCAGCACCAGTTCTCACATATATGTTTTGCACTTAGCTTTTGAGGGATTATTAGAGTCATAGTCACATGGTAGCATAGTATTGGGGTGCTTCTAATTATTGAGCTGTTTTTTCCTACTTTCCATTTTCTAATGCTAGGACAGTGTGGAGGGGTATCTTGGTCGTTGTCTGAGGTATGTATGTGGCAAGTCAGACAGAGCCTGTACGACTTCGACGAAGCTAGGTAGCCTGTAACCCTTGTGCATATTTTTCCTTTGCGAGAGTGTAGCAGTATACAAGTGAAGGGCTTTTGCCTCACTCTCACTTATATGCTTGCGTACCGTCATTTTGTGGACCTTGGGATGGTGGGGGCAAAGGAGTGGTGACCAGTTGGTTGGTCCCTGAGAAGTGTCGTGATAGCCTGTTGCGGTTGGCGCACGATGTTCCGTTGGCAGGTCCACTTGGGTGTGAGGGAAGAAAAATACGTTGGCCTCGTTATCTAGGTTGCTCTGGTGGCCAGGTATTAAACAACAAGTTTCGGCCTGGGTGGCGATGTGTGGTACCTGGCCATAAGGGTGGGGAAGCCGAATCCAGAGGCACATACCTAAGGCTCGTTGCACCCAGTGCCTCGCTATTGGTTCCTCCCTTCAGCAAGGTTATCATCGACATGTCAGGGACTTCTGCCTTCCCACTAGGGCAGGTAACAGGTTTTTGCTAACCCTCATGCGCACATCTCCACTACGCTACCCTAATGCATACCCTATGAAGGAAATGGCAAGGTTCTAAAACTGTTGTGTGAAAAACTTGCTGTTGTATTGGCTCGAGATACGGGTACCCGCAGGAAATTAAGTCGGACCAAGGGTCGAATTCACGTCCTCCACACTCTGTTAAACAGGGACCATGCAGCCAGCATGGGATATCAATACGGTTGTCTCTTCAGCTTATCACCCAGAGAGTCAAGAGAGGTGTTGGAAAGATGGCAATTCCACTTTGAAAAGCATTGTTGCGGTGCTACTGTTTGGAGAAACGGCAAGGATTGGGACCTAGGTTTACCGTACGTTTTGTTTGCGGCACGAGAATGGATACCTGGGGAGAGCCTTGGGTTTAGCCCCAACGAGTTAGTTGTTTTTTTTTGGTTTTTTTTTTTTTTTTGTTTTTTTTCGGGCATCAGGTTAGAGGTCCTATGAGCATGGTGAGAGAAAATCTGGGAAGGGACTGTGCCGCCATGTTCTTCTAATTAACGTATGTCCTCGAGAGTAGAGAGACAGGAGGCTGAAAAGCCGGGAGTTGGCAGGGAGAAATTTGGTAGATAATCAGGCCTTGAGTGAAGGATCGGTATGACATCAAAAGCAAAGCTCCGGGAGTTTGTGGTAGGACAGGAGGTTTTGGTCTTATTGCCCTTAGTAGGCATTCCACCTGTTGGCCAAGTTTGTCGGTCCTTACAAGATCGTGCGGAAGTTGTCTGACCTAGATTACCTTTGGCTACTCCGGATAGGCGGAAGTAAAATCAGCTCTGTCATGTGAACCTGTTAAAAGAGTTCATGAGGCGCCCACCTGAGCAGCCTACTGTCCCTGTGTTGGTCTGCAGCGGCCAAGGTGGAGAAGGAGAGGGGGGCAGTGAGGCACAGGTGGAGGAGAGTGGGGATTGTCATGTCTCGGCGGATCAGTGGGCGGGGAACACGAACCAGGTGGCTGTGGAAGCGCTTGAGCACCTGCCTGAGCAACAGCGTGCAGCGATCCAGCACCTGTTTAGTTTATACCCCACTGTGTTTGCCGAGCACCCAGGCCTCACAACTCATGCGGTGCATGATGTGGACGTTGGAGACCCCCCCCTTTAAATCAGTGCCCTATCGTGTACCTCCCATTAAACTTCCGGCTCTCCGAGCGGAGTTAGGCTCCATGGTGGAGAGGGGGCTGATAGAAAAAGGGGCGGTTAGGTGGACATCTCCCATCACTCTGCAGCCTAAACCAGACGGCAAGGTCAGGTTTTGCATCGACTTCAGGCGGTTGAATGGCTTAACCCCCGCCTTCCACGCGTAGATGACAGTGTTGACAAGATCGGGTGTGCACGTTACCTCACCAAGGTGGATCTTGTCAAGGGTTACTGGCAGGTACCGTTGTCTGAGCGGGCGACTGCGGGTTTGTGGTGGATGGGAACACTTACCATTGCAACGTTATGCCGTAGGGGCTGAAGAATGCACCTGCAACTTTCCAATGCCTGATGAATGAGTTAGTGGCGGAGATCCCTAACTGCACCGTTTATCTAGATGATGTGATAATCTACGATGATGACTTTGAAAGCCATTGCGAGCACATCGGGGCACTGTTCAGGAAGCTGAGTGAGGCTCATTTGGTGGTCAATCTGGGCAAATGTGATTTTGTTCGGGCAACTGTGCAGTATCTGGGGTTTGTGGTAGGGTTAGGCCAGGTGTGCCCCCCCCCCTTACCAAGATACAGGCTATTATTATTAAGACAGATCATGAGGTTCTTGGGCATGATTGGGTATTACCGCAGATTCATCCACGGATACTCCTCAGTGTTGGCTCCTCTGACGGACCTACTTGCAAAGACGAAAAAGTTTGGGTGGGCACCTGAGTGTGAGAAGGCCTTCTCACTGGTGAAGCATCTGTTGTGCACTCACCCCATACTCAGGGCCCCCGACTTCTCAAGACCTTTCAGCTAGCGACAGATGCTAGCGACGTAGGGGCTGGCGCCGTCTTGTTTCAGACAGACACAGAAGGTGTGGACCACCCAGTAAGCTTCTTTCCTAAAAAGTTCAACTCAGCACAAAAGAACTATTCCATAGTAGAGAAGGAGCTTCTGGCCATTGTGCTGGCACTCAGGCACTTTGAGGTGTATGTTCCCGCTTTTGGCCCAGTCGTGGTGATTTACACTGACCACCACCCTTTGAAGTTTTTGAATCAGTTCCACAACCGGAATATGAGGCTAACCAGATGGTATTTAAGGGTGCAGGAGTATAATCTGGACAGCCCCATAGGCCGGGTGTGACAATGTGATAGCTGACTGTTTGTCCAGGGTGGGAGGCCCCAGGGTAGATCACCACAGGTGTGTTTGGTGGAGTGGAGAAAAATTAGGCTTGTAGTGCAACGCCGCCAAAAACACTATTAAAAAATATAAAAACCTCACATAAAAACTTTCTTTTTTATAGTATATAAGTGCAGTATATTACAGCAAGAATCTAAGACACTCTGAGTTGTTGTCTTAGTAGGCTAGGCTTGGTGAAGCTTGCTCGTTGAGCGTGATATAATTATTATTATGCTAAAGTATTGTGTAGATTTTTTGGTTTCATAATAAAGTGTTTTATGTTTGTGATCGTGCCTTGTTTTCACAACTTGGGAGAGTAGCTGGGTGATGCGGGATTGGTGGGCATTCTGTCTGGTCAGATGTGGAGTTCACATGAGGCTGAAACGTCCAACATCTTCGGCGGGGTGTTACGCTGGCCAGCTTGCCAGAATGTACTCGTAACTCGCTAGCGCTCGCCAGGGCAGTAAAATGGGCTATAATAAGCGTAGAACGATGTTCTTTCTTTCATAGTGTTCATGTTGTCACAGACAGATCACTGGTGGTCTTTATTCTTGTCTGTGACAGTTGGAAGTATTTTATATCATTGATAGAGTATAAGATATGTTGTGTGAAGTTGTAAGGAGAAAGAGAGCGAGCAGCAAGGTGGTATTATGTGCATGTGTATGTAAGTGTGCCTTCCTCGCTCGGACGGAGTTTCCCACGCTTGTGATTGGCCGGCGGGCCTGGCGCGTCATATGACGCCTGCTCCTCATGACGTAGTCGTCTGTGATTGGGTGCCGCTGTCTGTTAGTGCTGGGGGGCTCCTACTCGAATGTCTCCTGCAGAGCTTGGCATAGTGCTTGGTCCTACATGTCCTTGCAATCTGTCCCCAATCTAACCCCCTGGACTACTGTTTCTCTCTCTGAACTTATTCTTTTCCACTCCTTTTTCTCTTTATTCAATTACTTATCCCTTCTGGTTCTGCATACGACTTCCATAGTTGGCCAGTCGTATTACCAGCACCAGTTCTCACATATATGTTTTGCACTAGCTTAGGATTATTAGAGTCATAGTCACATGGTAGCATAGTATTGGGGTGCTTCTAATTATTGAGCTGTTCTTCCTACTTTCCATTTTCTAATGCTAGACAGTGGAGGGTATCTTTGGTCGTTGTCTGAGTTATGTATGTGGCAAGTCAGAGCCTGTACGACTTCGACGAAGCTAGGTAGCCTGTAACCCTTGTGCATATTTTTCCTTTGCGAGTGTAGCAGTATACAAGTGAAGGCTTTGGCCTACTCTCACTTATATGCTTGCTGCCTCATTTTGTTGACCTTTGTGGAGCACCAGGGTAAGACCAGATACTTGAGATCTGGACTTACCAAGAGAGCCCCCAAGTTACTTAACGTAACCTAAGGGAAATCTGTTCAAGGGGAGACAGTAGGCTACGAGCATGCTTGCGCTCTGCCTAGTTTCCTGGTACCTTTTATGCCAAGCTAGACTTTATTATTGAGAAAGACAGCATAGTGTTTATTAACTTTAATTGTGTATGCTTTAGGAATTATTCACGCCTTATTTTAGCCTAGGATGATGCATAGTGCACAACCAATTTGGCTGTTACGTTGGCTAAGAAGTACTGTTTTGAGTGGCTATTATTAGTGCTGTCACAGAGTTGTTGCACTCCCTTGTTTTATATATATGTATCCTACTTATTGGTGTATTTAAGATACACGCTTTGGTGTCCTGCCCCTGCATTATTTCTGTTCTATATTGACGAGCATCTTAGAGCATCAGACGTTTTCAGAAGATTCTTTATCTGATTGCTGTAGGACTAGACTTCCAGTATTTTCATAGAGCATTGAAGAGGTTAGTGTCGAGTACAGACTCACACTAAAGTTAACGTAAGCATATACTCCTTTATTAAATCTTGTTATAGTTTATTCTGCATTGTTATTACTTAAGAGCATTTTATTAACGTAAAGTACTCCTGTTGTGAGTAGGCTTTGCCGTCACCGGAAAGCCTTTGTAGAAGTGCACTAAAACCCAGTTAATTGATACCCCGTTATCCAGTAGATTAACTCTGGAGGGTTTAAGTGTTTTGTTCACCGGCGGAGTAGTTCGAGGGTTTGGAATTAGCGTACCGTTGTTGCAGATATAGCCTATCTTCTAGTCCATTATTAAGTGCCCTTGTTTATTTCGTAGGGCCGGTCGTAACATCTGCCAACCCGTAAGTAAGTTAATATAATATGTCTGGGGCGGTAAATTAACAGTCACGAGTTCACTCATGAACTAACGAGCAGGGTTACGAGGAATGCACTACAAATAAAATAAAAACCTATTATACAATAATTATACAAGCCTGTCTCTCCATGCAGCTCTTTACTCCCCACAGATCAGAATGGAACTGATTAAACCCTTCCTCCCCGGGTGTCATTTTAATATGACACCACGGCAGATGGGCCGGTACCCGGGTGTCATTTTAATAGACAGTAAGCTTGAAAGCCTATTCAGCTTGGTCTGAACGCCGTGCGTCCGACGCATATAAACAAAGCCGATCGTTGCGTCACCGCACCTCCGAAAACAAGAAGAAGACTCGTTTGTTATTGTATGTCTGTATGTCATTGTTTCAGTAGTGAAAAGATCGTCGTATTGCTAACATTGCCTGAAAATGCTCTCCATTAAAATCGTAATCACAACTGAACCAGTTGACTTAGAGAGCTCTACTCAACGCCAGTCTACAGATTGGAAACCGCACTACATTTATAGATACGTGGGAAATTTCTAGCAGTTAAAATTAACCAAAATACGGTAGCCTAGGCCTAGACGTTTTTCGGCCAGATCGCCCGGGTACGCCGCACTGTCATTAGGAGAGCTAGCCCGGGCCAGGAGGGTTAATCTTTAGTTAAAATAGGACGTCAGAGGCTATCAACCCTAGAGGAATATTAAGCCAGCATACTGCAAGTCATGAGTAACATCAGGACTGGAGTTTTTGCAAGAGGCTCCCTCTTGCAAAAACTCCAGGCCCATGCTTTGATCTATCAAATATCTGTCCTTTTATATGAGTCCACCACACTAGTCCAATCAGAGCCAGGAAACACGTGCCTAATCCAATCCGATTGCAGGCAGGTTGTGTGGACCAATATATATATATAACGCCTGTAACATCGAAATATTTTCAAGAACTATTTCCTCTTAACATGAATACAATTATTTGTTTGTGGAGAAAACCACTCTTGGCGGCAACATATCCCAGCCTGCAGGCATTTTGGTGTGTTATACAAATAGTGGTTCACTAGAGCAGAGTGTTGGCTGTATTGTTCTTCAGGCGGGAGTCATTGTTCTCTCTCATTCTATTCTTACGTATCTCTTTATTATCCGCTATTTCTGCTATCCATATTTACTATCCTAGCATCTCCCTACTCTTCGTTCTTCCTTACGTCCTTACGTATATCTTTATTATCCTCTGTTCTGCTATCCGTATTTACAATTCTTGCATCTCCCTACTCTTCGTTCTTCCTTACATCCATAATTATCCATTCACCCATCATTCATTTCCTTGCCCGTATGGCTATCTCTCCTTTTTTCATCTGCATTGTCTTTAGTATATCAATGTATATAATAAAGATACCAACAATTAGGAGTGACCTACTGTATATGTACGCAATAGAGAATGTTATAAAAATGTAATTCATTTTTTTCACTGCCAACACCAAATACTTCCCAATGAAATTAATGAAAGCATGTGATCCTCGCGGGATTCGAACCTGGGTTATCACATACAACACATACATATCTTAAACACGCAAACCATTTCCCCATCAAGGCAGTTAAATAAATTGGTTATGGAGAAAGATGAATTAGGAACAAGACAGCAATACATTAAAAGTAGAATCTATGAAAGGGATATGAAGAAATTGCAATACCGAAATTTAGAGGGAGACGAGAGGTAAGAATCAGTCAACGATATGGGTAAAGTTGAGAGGGAAGGTGAATTGGGGAAACAAAGAACGACCTTGAAAATTGAAAGGCCAAACAAAGAGAAAGAGAAAAGAGACAGAGAGAGAGAGAGAGAGAGAAGGACACAACACTTCGGTCTATTGAAGGTGTATTTTTCCAAGAACCCAGAATGCCTTGTGGGGCTCTGATGCCAACTAGTGTGTGTATTTGTATTGTGTGTGTAATTGTGTGTGTGTGTGTGTGTGTGTGTGTGGGTGTTTGTGTATGTGTTATTCAACGAAGGTTTGATGAGTGAGTGTGTGTCTTTTATTATCTATGTGTATAATATTATTTTTATTAATCTCACCACCACACCCCAATGAAATTAATTAAAGTATATATGATCCACCGGGAAAGAAGACAAAAGGCAAACAGCTCTGTGAGTGTATGACTGTATGTGTGGGAGGGAATTCTACGTATGTTTGTGATAGTCCTGTGTTTGAGTGTGTGTTATTTGACGAAGCTTTGATAAGTGTGTGTGTTTTTATTTATTTGTGTTCCATGTCTATACAGACACACAAAGCAAGAGCTGCCTGTAACAAGTGTCTCCCCCAAAGTTGAAACAGTGAAGTGATGGGATGTAGATGATGTGATATGAAGTGTTTGTGATAATGTATGCTTAAGGGTGAGGCTGTTGTTTTTTTGGATGTCTTTCTCCCTCGATTTTAGCCCCATTAGATTTGAGATATATAGACGTTCGGCCCATTAGTTTGGCGATTTTTAACACAGTTCGCGCCATTTCGTTGTGAATTTTTAGGCCTAACATGCCATTTAGTTGCGATTTTTCCTGGCGAGCAATAGCGGTCTGATATTTTAAAAGGAACAGGCATTCAGCCGGGACATGTTTTTTTGTTATCGAAACATGTATTTTGAAAGGGGGTCTAGGGGGTGTTTCTTTAAGTTTGATGGAGGTCTAGAGATTAAACTAAGATCAATAAACTAAAATCAATAGAAGACAAATAAATACAAGTGTGGGAAGAGTGAGTGTAATATAGTGCCTTGTGTTTGTGTATGTTTGTGTGGGGGTGGTTTATGTGATGTGTGTGTGTGTGTGTGTGTGTGTGTGTGTTTTGTTGTTGTTGTTGTTCACAGATTCCTAAGTTAGATAGCGTTTCAAGCCTTTGTTTGTCTTGCCAGTGTAAGTGCTTTGTTAGTCAACAAAAAGCGCTTTATATTTTCCATCCCAGTGTGGCAATTATTTTCATTGTTGCCGCTTGGAATATGGATGGTTCACATTTTTTGTCGATTTTGTTCAAGTATTTATTATGTTCTAGTCTCACCCCTTCAAGATTAATTTGTACAATTGTTGGTACAAATATTGTCCGGCAGAAGGCGGGTTACTCAAGCCACTTTGAGTTTTGAAATGTCAATCTATCCTGGTGCTGGTGAGTGGTGTCTTGTATTACATCTTTGAGGGGCGTTGTAATCACCGGGTTAGACTTTTGAGCGAGCGGTATAAAAAGAATTTACACAGGCATGACCGAGCTGCGCCTGTATCTATTAACAATGTCACTGGAATTTGTTGAATCTGTAGTTTTCATGGTCACAATTTATGTATAGGCATAGTATTAAACGGTGTAAGTACAATTGCCCAAAAAAGTTTGTATTCTTTCAGTGACATTGTGTAGAGAAGGAAATGACTGTAGGAGAGGTATTTATTAATGTGAAGATAGTATGGTCAATGTTACAATACCCAACATTTATTCTACAAGTTCTCAAAACTCCCCTTACCTAACATAAGCAAAGGAACATTACCTTTAATTATAACCTATTGTATGTAAATGGGGAATGATTATTTTCTGCTTAGTTATGGCGGGGCTGATGATGGTGGGGGTGAATGAAGGTGGTTTTGTTCAGTTTGATGGTGCTTGTTCTGGATTGACGAATGAGTTGGTGGAGGACTCGTTATATTGCACTAATCCGGAAAAAATCCGGAACACGCTTATTTTTTATTTTGTTCGAATTAACTTGCACTTCATTCGCGGTTTTATCCCAGTGACTCCTGGTGCCTCCCAGTGGACCTCGTCAGGTACACTCCCGACTGACTCCTACGGTGGTTGTGCCAGTGCACAGGGAATTTCGGACACTCGCTGGGTCATAATTCCCAGGAATCAACTGGAGTCACCTTACTCCTAGTGGGTTCCTAGCTCGCACTGCAGACTGTGTTGAAAGTACCCTTTACATCTTGCTGTCTTTGTATTTTGGCGTGTTGAATTTTTGGCTTTTTGTATTGTGTATTTTTGCACCAATGACAACGAGGGAGAGCCAAGGAGGTAGTGTTGATGAGTGAAGGGTGGCAGGAGGGTAACACAAATGTCTCAGACAATGTCATCCAATAGACATGTTGCCGAGGGAAGCCAGTTAATACACATACAAGTTTAACACCTTACGAGCGGCCTATTTGCGGTTTATATTTATCATGTACCGCAAGCAGCCGGCGGTGGTTTTTTACGCCAAAATAGGGCTGTTTACGATGATAAGTTTCATCGCCTAAATAAGACCCGAGAACGTAAAACAAGTACCTTGCCCTGAAAGGGCTCTATAATCATAAACAGAGCTTTTCGAATGACACCATAATACGAGTCCTTGTATGATGGATAGTTTTCTTGCAATAACCGGGTGCAACGCGGAGTGCAAAAAGCCACGTTAATTCCGGTAGTTTCGGTTACATAATTGCAAGTTCATGTAGCGAGTGAGAGAGAGGAGGAGGGAGCTGAGATTTGTGTCAGTAGGTTCGCCGCTCGGGTGGTCTGGAGCAGTCATAAGCGCTCGCTAGTCTCCACTGCCACCACTTGTCTCTCCGCTCTCTCAGTCCACATTACGTGCTGAAATTGCCATCTCGACCTAATCCGATGCGCCGCCACCATAGTCCAAGCTTTATTTTAACCTCGACTTATGTTGCTCACGCCGCTAATTAAGGGTTAAAGACGGCGCTTCATTCCACAGAGAGCGTGGTTTTAGTTTCTTAGCTGTCAGGACAGTACAATAGAGACTTGCCACAAACACAGTTAATCTCAACTAAATATGAATTTAACTTGTGTGCTAAACTAGTCACCAATTAAAGTCCTAAACCGAACATATCAAGAACAGCGTATTGATTCTAGTTATCGTCTATGTTAGACGGTAATGGTAGAAATGGTGTAGGAATCTGTTATTTGTTATCTGTTCTAAGGTTCTCCAACCTGCAAGTGGCCAACTGACTAGTGTGTACGCGCATTGGTATTGGTTTTTGAAGCGTTTAATTCCGCCTAGATGGGTTGCCCACCAAGGCACATAACCGAATCACCATCCACCAGGGGAAACACGCCCTATCAACATAACAGGGAGAGTGGCTCAATACCAGAGACAACCCCATCCACATTTATACAGGGAAGAGTGGAGAGGAGATTCACCTGAACAACCTCAGGGGTAAGCTACGCCGCATTGTATTCCTCAAACCTGTTTGGCAACAATTAATGCGTCTCCAGCTACACTACCAACAGGATTCTAGTTTTCAAATGTGTGAATCCGCCTGTCGTGTGGTTGGCTGGGAGGGTTAAGATTGATGGCTGGTAATAGCGGTTAGTATGCCATGCCAACAATTAGGGAGTTTTGTCAAAAGGAGGAAGCCTGTAGAAAAATGTGTTGGAGGGGGAGGCCAGTCTATGGATGGTCTGGTAAGTCCACTCCAGAACCTGGTTCGTACAAATTACTATACAGACATTTACGTCAGAGATAGTTCCAGAGCAGTTTTTGTATGTATGTGTCTTACATACGGAGCCCTGGTATGTTATATTTAAGGAGTTATACTTAGAGTTCAAGGAACGCCAACCTCTACCCAAGTGAGTGAAGCAGACTAGCGAGCGACAAGACACAGCGAGTGGGCAAACCATCTCGCCCACTACCATCTCGGCCCGCCATACCTCGATGCACCGATGGCTATAGACCTATGACTCGACGCCAGGAGCT
The DNA here is from genome assembly GCA_032716605.1 of Paralithodes platypus. NCBI lineage: Eukaryota > Metazoa > Arthropoda > Malacostraca > Decapoda > Lithodidae > Paralithodes > Paralithodes platypus. The sequence continues at coordinate 2,617,610 of CM064524.1, read as the reverse complement.
GTGACGTGGACGACCACACCTGTTATGTGATGTCGAAGGAGCCTAACTGATTGGTAGCTGCGGCAACCACCCGCCGCATCCTGATTCGTTCCTACACCATCATTTGTTTGGGTATATAAGACCCGAGTTTGTGGGCATTCTAACATCAGTCTCATTTGGAGTTTGGGGAAGGTGAACTTGCAGCTCGGAGGAAGACGGGGTGAAAGTATTATAATGGGATTGTGACTGTCAGTCAGATTATATAAATGTGTGTTAAGTGTGTTCGGTCCTGTAAACACTTACGGGTTAAGTTAGGTTTAGTGAGATATGGGATTTGGGAACTTAACGTGATGATGTTCTTTAATAATGTGTGTAATGTGTTTTAAAGATTTACAGTTGGAATTAACCTGTGAAACACTACTATTATGTGTTTTACTATCTTGATTGCGATATTAACGTTAACGGAGCCTACTAGTAATGTGCCTTTAAACTATTTGATTGCGAATTTAACGTTAACGCTACTATTATGTGCTTCAACTATTTTTAGTTGCCTAACTTGTGTACTAAATCAAACTCTTTAAGTAATTGGTATTATGTATGAAAAGTAATACTATTGTTTTAAGATTAATAACTTACGAGTTTCTTTCATTTTCCTGTTGGAATTAAGCTTACATTGCTTAACCTCTGAAGTGCGCATGGGGGTAATTGGAAACGTCCCCCTGTGCTGACGTATTTGAGGTGTTTCCGTCACTAAAATATTCATTGTGCCATTAATAGCATTAATACTTATCCATATGCGCCTATTATGGGTTGATTATAAAGGTATTAACCTGAAACAACAATAAAACTAGTGAAAACAGCGTTTGGATGGTCAAAATCGGAGATATAGCCCGCGAGTTGTATAATGTATGGGTGAGGCAATCTGCTTTCCCGCCAATTTCCCCCAAGGCCACTGAGACACCGTCGATCGATACT
>CM064524.1:2547027-2616556 GCA_032716605.1 Paralithodes platypus | reverse complement strand
CAACATCACACAAGTTTATTCCGGGAAGGCACCGAGAAATGACTCTCGGCAGGCTGTCAAATTGGTAACGTGCGAAAAGACTTGCCTCGTAGCCAGGGAGAACATAAAATGAGAGGGCAACCCAGGACCCACGTGACACAGACATATGAATTGCCAACTTGCTCAAACCCGAGGACCATCACTGGGGTCGAGTCGCCACTGCTAAGGATTCACTTCTCTGCAATTCATGCGAGAACGGTTGACGCGCACGGGGGTCACCTGTAGCAACAGCTTACCTCCGAAGAAACACTACACGAACAGCCTGTGACCTGTTCCTCATGGAAAGGGGCCCCTCCCTCTCCCAGTCACATCCCTCGCCTAAAACCCGTCCACGCTCGTCCTCACCCAACACCACCTGAGCCTTCCCATATCATCCACGCCCCCCCTAAACACCCGTTCACGAGCTCTCCGCCCTAACCCACCTAACCTTCCCATACCATCCAGCATCCTCAACTCAACACACCACAAAGCCCCATCACTAATCCATTCCACCCCCCATCGCTGCTCCCCAATCCCCACCCCAAACCTCACCCATCCCAACCTTCAGGCCCCTCCCTCACCCCCCACCCCCTCCTCGTGCAGCAGCACCCAACATACATCGTGCACATGGAACAGTAACATTCTCCAATTTAACATAGATGGCATTAACACAAAGCAACACGAACTCTCATCACGTCATCACACATCACAACCATCCACATTGCCATCTTCCAAGAAACAAAACTCCGCACATCACAAAAAACACCCACATTTCATAATTGCAACCACCATCAGACAGTACCGGGCTGTCGGCGGGGGCGGTGGACTCATCACCCTGGTAAACAAATGAAATATCATACTCTGTAACCAGTGTACCAAGACCGAAATCCCCTCCTCTCCCCAAATGATAACACAACAGAAATACAATCCATTAAAATACGCACTCGGGCAACAAATCCAACATAACCATCATAAACACATACATCCCTTCCCAAACATCCCCTACAGTACCAAATGAATTCCGACCACACTTAGCAACACATCCCAAACACCCCACACATCATCCTGGGTGGTGACTTCCACGCCAAGCCGTCGGCCTGGTTTGTCGACACCCCCGACACAGTACAGAGGGGCTGGTACCACAAATCCAAACAGATAACCTCATCATCCTTAACGACATCCCATCAACCTACCCATATTCCTCACCACAGCCCTCTATAAACCCTCATCTCCAGCCATCACCTTTTGTCTCCCCAGAACTCGCCCCCACAACATCCTGGAGTGTGGTCAGAACCTTAAGGCATCTGACCACCTCCCGATCATTATCACCACCAAAACCAGACTCACTCCCCCGCTAGCCACAAACCACACATACACCAATTATAAAAGAGTCTAACTGGGAAGCATTTACAAATTGACAGAACAACACTTCACAACTCTAAACAGTACACCCATCACTAACATCAACAATGCTGTACACATACGCAATAAAACCATGCCAAACGCTGACAAGAAACACATTCCCAGAGGTAACAGAAAAAGACACAACCCCAACTCAACCCCAGAAATTCAAAAACCTCATCAGACAACCCGACACAACGAAACACTCCCCATCACCGCCACACACAAGACATCACACCAAAAATTCAAGCACTCAAACACCCAAACTAACAACAAAATACAAGAACAACAAAAACTAAATTGAAATAACTTCCTACAAACACTTGATCACAAAAACAAACCCCAAAAAACTCTACAAAACACTAAACAGCATCACAACTTTCCAACAGCAACCCAACACAATCACATGCGTCAATCACACACAACAGACTCTACTCCTTCATGTCAACAACAAAGCAAACACTCTCATCAATCACTTCTCACATGTCAGCCACCTAAAACCTCACAAAGACGACCGACGTGACATCCTACGTAAGAGACAATCCCCCACAGACCCTGACTATACAACACCCCTTCACACCATCACCAGACAAAGCATAATCATCAACAATCTCAAGCAAGAGCACTGCACGGCCGCCTGTGGCCTAGACCACATAAGCAACATACACCTCATACACCTGGGACGCACAAGGCATCACAAACACCCCCTAACCAATCAAACTACACGCTATTCACACAACACAATACCAGACCATTTGGAAGCATGGTATCCATCATCACATGCCCCAAACCCAACAAAGACCTCACGCTACCCTCCTTCGCACCCGCCCCATCACACTCCCTTTGCTCCCCCCTCCAAAGTCATGGAACGCCTAGTATTACAACCTATTACACCCGGACCTACCCCTAGCTCCAACACAACATGGCTTTAGGCCACTGCACTCCACACACACTCTTCTCACAGGACCTTACACAAAGATCTTTTGATGGCATCAACTCAGCTAGACCACGCACACAACGTATCACTATTAGCCACACTCGACCTTAGTAAAGACCTTCGAATGCCATCCCCCGCCACAGACCTACCAAACAAAATCTCACAACACAAACATGCACAACAACACAAAAAGGTGGCTGGCCAACGTTTCCTAGGCAGGGCAGATGTGCACACGTATCTTTTGCCGGTCAGATCATCTAACAATCAGAAACTTTCCAAACGGCGTACCACAAGGCTATCCGTCCTATCACCCGCACTCTTCAAATCTGTACATGCACGATATAACTACACCCAATACTCACCAAATAAACTTAGCCTCCTATGCCAGATGACATAACAACTCACATGCAACACACCATGACCCAAGACGAGCAACAGATCTCTTGCAACCCTGATCTCAACACACTACATGGCTGGTGCCCTACAAACAGACTTAATCTAGCCCCAGCCAAATCCATCCGGCAACCCTTTCTCACAAGCTGGACAGGTGAACACGAATACATCCGTCAACTCACCATAAACAACACACCCCTACCACAAACACACACCCCCAAAATCCTAGGAGTAACATATGATACTCATATGACATTCAAAACAGCACACCACAAACATTAAAAAGAAACTGACACCCAGACTAAACGCCCTCAGGTCACTGGCTCACACAAAATTTTGGACACAACAATAGAAACTACCACCACAGTATATAAACAATACATAAGATCAGTTATGGAATACGCAAGCCCCGCCTGGGCTTGCTAACTATCGAACCTAGCTTAAACACATCATAAGACCTTACCAGACTATTCAAAACAAAGCCTCTGAAGATCATTACAGGCTTCACAGCTACTGCACCCAACAGATCATCTACCTCAAGAAACCAAAAGTCCTCAAAGTCAAAGACTCATCTGGACATGAGAGGCAACTCAATTCCTGGCAGCAGCCTCCACGAACCAAGACCACCCACTAAACTACATGGAAAACACACCCACAGACCCACAAGAAAATATGCAAACAACGCCCAGCTCACGGTATCACACACCAATTATTGTCCTCTCTCCCTCCCTGCCCACCCCGAACCAACTTCCATAAGCACATCCATACTCATATCTCTCGCCAATCCATCCCCTCACTCACAGACAACACGCAGCTGCATGCACGGACCTCCCGAAATCCATCCTTCCGAATCCTCCCTTCCCTCGCGAGGACATAGTCCACCTGGCCCGCTGAGATGCGGACACCATCCAGCTCTCCTGAGCTATCAGAATAGACCCCCTGGGGAATTTGACTCCGTTGTCGACGCCTGCCCGGGATGTAACACAGCCCCCCATACCATTAAACACAGCATAGAAGCGACTGCATTTCACACAACCACGTACGCCAACAACACAACCTACACTCAATGAGAGCTCTGTGGGAAAGCCCTATCGTGGCCATGGCCTTCCTCAGGGACTTCGGTGCTGTTCGGCCAGGCAGCTTAGGGAAACAACAACAACACAACAATTAATATGATTGGCTGAGATCTTACTACATACGCAATAAATAAGGAGTCTAGGGCACAGATCTATATAGACTTCAGCCTTTAATATTCACATATTTTGCCTTACCTTGACAACAATCATCACAAAGTAAGATACTCAGAGACACTTAGGGGATTGTAGGATGGTAGCGGTTCTAGAGTAAGTCTGGCCGACGTAGAATGTAGATTCACTGGTCAGGACTTCAGGAGGAGCTGCTTCTCACAGTCAGAACTTCATAAGACATCACACACAGGCTCCTCGTATTCTCGAGGGTAGGGGGGAGGGGCGAGACAATTGGGCACTGCTGTCAGATGCCCCAGGAATTTGCCGCCTTAAGGAATTAAACCCCAGTGAATGGTTGCTTTTCCCTACCTTTCCTTAATTTCAGGTGAGGCTATGTTCAAGTTTTTTCTTAGCTTTAACTTACAGGAACTCAATGTTAAAAGGATATAGTGAATCGTTGTGATACAGTTGGTGAGGTTTATACTTAACTTAAACATACATGGTAGGTATTATATGATACATAATAGAATAGCTATTTTATTTGACCCTTAACTGGCTGCGCGCACCATATGTCGAGTGAAATAAATTTGGACTATGATGTCGTTGGACAGCTGACAACGACAGCCCCTTCAAGATTGGCACGAACACCCACGACCCATACAACTTCCTGTGTCTTGCCGAATTTACTAGAGATGGAGCGGCGAAAATGGCTGGCAATCGTCAGACATCGTCTCTCGACCGTACCTCTTCCGCCCGACTTGATAAGATTCTACCGATGCCTATACGGTGGAGACACGAATGCTACGAAGAAGATAGGGAAAGTCCTGCGAAGGGTACACGACTAGCCCCACGGAAAAGATACGACCCAAAAGACTGCGATAAAACTCAGAAGAATCGTATTGACAGCCGTATCGAAGCCCGTGGGACGTGCAACTCACACTTGTTGCCCATTTTCTAAAACGGAAAAGTACGGTCCGCATGGCAGGCTACCACTCCAGACGACGTTGAAACGGGCCATACGGCTTTGATACAGCACCATACGTCTTTGATACTGTACCACACGATTGTGAAGTACGGCGAGTTGCGTAATAGAGACCTAGACTCAGACATTTTTTTATACTTTGCCGGGGGATTCTCAAGAACTTATGAACAGCTCAAAATCTTGTATCGACCCCTGATAACGCTGCTTGGTCCATTAGAGTCACCCACGGCTAATTTCCGATATCCACGATTATGTTGCCGATTCGCCGTATCAGGCTGAAAAATTTAGAGTCGGGAACTCGTCCTGGAGGGGCTTTCGTTGGCAGTGTGCAACGACCTGTTCCGATCCACACGATCATAAACGCTTTTCTCCAAATCCATAACATCCCAAAATATCTCTATATGTCTTCTCTAAATACCACATACAAAATGCATCTGCCTTTTGATAGAGTAATGCATAAATGCGCGGAATTTAGGGTGTGAGTATCCTAAGTTCGAGTCCTCATAGTGCCACATGTATTTGTTGATTTCATTAATTGAGTTTGAGTAAAGTTGGATGGGGAAAAACTATGAATAGTTGCCAGAATGCCCATATTATGAATAGTTGCCAGAAGGCCTCCTATCTTATGAATAGTAGCCAGAATGCCCTATCTTATTAATAGTAGCCAGAATGCCCTATAATTCTCGATAGTCGCCAGAATTCCTAAGTATGAATAGTAGCCAGAATGCCCTAATTAGATAGTAGCCATAATGCCCTATATATGAATAGTAGCCAGAATGCCCTATATTATGAATAGTAGCCAGAATGGCCCTATATATTAATAGTAGCCAGAATGCCCTATCTTATGACTAGTAGCCAGAATGCCCTATATTATGAATAGTAGCCAGCATGCCCTATATTATGAATAGTTGCCAGAATGCCCTATATTATGAATAGTAGCCAGAATGCCCTATATTATGAATAGTAGCCAGAATGCCCTACTCTTATGAATAGTAGCCATAATGCCGCTATATTATGAATAGTAGCCAGAATGCCCTATATTCTGAATAGTAGCCAGAATGCCCCTATATTACTGAATAGTAGCCAGAATGCCCTATATTCTGAATAGTAGCCAGAATGCCCTATATTATGAATAGTAGCCAGAATGCCCTATATTATGAATAGTAGCCAGAATGCCCTATATTATGAATAGTAAGCCCAGAATGCCCTATCATTATTAATAGTTTGCCAGAATGCCCTATATTATGAATAGTTGCCAGAATGCCCTAAATTTTATACTGAAGGTAACAATGGCGGGTTTTTATCATGAAGAGTAACACTGGGGCGGGTTTTATAATGAAGGTAACCATGGGCGGGTTTTATAATGAATGTAACACTGGGCGGGTTTTATAATGAAGGTAACAATGGGCGGGGTTTATAATGAAGGTAACAATGGGCGGGGGGGTTTTGCAGCAGGAAAACTCTTGACCGTCACGTGGCCTAACTCTCGGCTCTCTTATAACGTTTTATGAAAAAAGTTGGGGAATCTTGTGTGGTGTGTGTATATTGGTTGTTTTGTGTTTGTGGTTGTGTGTGTGTGTTTGTTGTGTGTGTGTTTGTGTGTGTGTGTTGTTTCTGCATGTATGTTTTTAAGTTTGAAAATGTTATGCCTATGTATCTTCGTGTAGTTCTGTGTGTGAAGGAGTAGACATACAGTAGATTCCATGAATGCCCTATGTATAAGCGCATAGCTATGTATCTGTACACTTGCCTATGTGTCCTCTAGATAACAACTGCCAAACATTGAGCGAATGCCCCCACATATTGCCCCGGGCTTCACCACACTAGATAGCACTACAAAAATGTAGCTATATTTTAGCCTACACTTTTGCACTCACTGTAAATTGGCCTGGGGAATTCGTTACATGGGATCAATCATAGCCCAATGCATTTCTGAGGGACGATACCTGTTCGGGTCCCCGTCTATTTTTAAACGGTACAGGTGTTGTGATGTGTGTGTGTGTGTTTATGAGCGGGGAAGGGGGCATTTTCTGAGGGACGATACCGGTTCGGGTCTCGTTCTATGCTTACGGTGACAGTGTGGTGTGTTGGGGCGTGGGGAGGTGGTGGTGGGGGGGGGGGGGGGGGGGGGCATTCTGAGGGAAGATATGCGGTTACCGTCTTGTTCTATTCATACGCAACAAGTGTGTGGTTGAGGGGGTTGGGATTTGTTTTACATATAGCTGCATGAATTCTAGCGATATCTGAAGATTGATCAATTCTAAAGTGAGCCGGTATTTAAAATATTGTGGCATCATTTTGGTCGATTTTTTTCCTCTATTAATTATCTAGCAGACTTGATTGGGTAACCCTGGAATTTCACCAACGCTCGCTCGTACAGTTGTCCCATATATTCACCGCCACTCCAATGCTTGTCGAGAACATAATAACATAAGAAAATGGGAGTCTGCAGAAAGCCGATTGGCCTAAGCAAGGGAAGTCCCTGTCCCCCACAACCCCCAATCAATTACAAAGCAGCCCAATTATAGGCTCAACACTCCAATAGCCCTGAGGATCATCCTACCAAAACTGTTAGAGATTAACGCAGGATTATGGGGGTCTGCAGAGGCGCTGATTGGCCCAACCCGGCTGATCCCCCTTCACACACCCAACCCTTCTCGTCCATATGCTTATCCAATTTTATCTTAAAGCTCCCTACAGTTTTAGATCCCACTATAGCACTTGGTAGTCCATTCCACCCATCTACAACTCTGTTCAACGCAAAAACATATTTGCCTATATCTTTTCTGAAACGAAATTTATCTCAATTTGAAACCATTGGTACGATGTATGGTAGTATTTATGGAAGTATATAAGCATAGTGTGACGGGACTTGTAAACATAAATTTGGCCATCAAACCGTGTATTTTATCATATCATGGGCCCCTTTCTTCCGCCCCATGTTTAGCCCTATTTAGTTTCCCGATTTGTAAAATATTTGCCCCATTATTGTTTTGATTTTACAACCTTTCGCCCCCATTGGCTTTGTCAATAATAGGACCTTTCTTGCTTTTTAGGTACCGATTTATTTCCTGGCGAACGATAGTAAGCATGTAATTTTAAAGAAGAACCGAAAAATGTACAAATTAATCTAGAAAGGGGATCTAATAGAACGTATTTTAAGCTTGAGGGAGGTTTAGGTGAGGAAAGCCAAAATATGCAAAATTATACAGGGTGTCCCAGGAGGTAAAGGCATACCTTTGGGAAATGCTAGAACAAGGTATTCTAAGCCATAAATTGTTCTATAACAAAAATTCCAAATCTCAACCTTTAAAAAGATACTGATGATTTAATATAGGGAACTCCCCCCCAGCATCACTGTAATTGACTCTTCCATGTCAATAGTTTCCAACTGGTCCATATTGAGCTAATACTCCATAATCATTTTGCAAATTACAGAATTATAGTATCTTTATAATAACATGGACAAATAATTGCAGAAAGATGTAGGTGTGGTATGCACTAGGTAGAGCTAGGTCTAGCCTTATGGGGAATTACTGAAGAAAATAACATTTTCAGCATGCAATATCTCTGTACCGGTCGAAATTTGGAATATTTCTTATAGAACATTTTAGGCTTAGAATAGTTTCTTCTATCCAATTTCCCAAAGTTATTTGCCCTTTCCTCCTGGGACACCCTGTATATAATAGCCAATAGATTAGGCTGATTTCCTCATAGTTACAGGGCTCCTTTATCGATCATCCAGAACAAATATACACTTCCTGAATCGGGTGAGGCATCTTCGTATCGCCAAGCTAATGGTATGAAACATCTGAAAATGTCCAAACTAATGGAGGGAAACAGGGGAGGTCCAAAAATATACCCCTAAGACCAAATAGGGTTGGAGATCTATCTATCTCTGCTATTGCCTTACCCCGTGATCCCCATAGTGTTGGCCACGAACGAACCGCCCCCATGCCCCTGTCCCCAGTCCGTCGACGCCCCTCCTCCCAACCGGCACCGCCTTCATTCATCCATATACCTCCTCACTCCATCCTTCCACCTCTCCTTCGGTTTACCTCTCCCTCTCTGTCCTTCCACCTTGCGCTCTCGTCACACCCACTTTAGTCATTCTCTCGCTTCCTCATACGTTCCTTACTACTCGAACCATCTCAATGTGTTCCTTTTCACGACTTTCCTATGGCACATCTACCTCCACACCCACACCCTCTTACTTCCTCATTCGTCTATTTATCTATCCCTCCATGTAAACCCGCAAACACTTCTTAAGTAACTCATTTCCACCTCTCTCACTCTTGGTCTGCGTCTCTTCTCCAACGTCCATGCTATCGCGTCCGTAAGTCAGGGTCGGGATTACCACACTGTCCTGCAAGGCCTTTTTCACTTCCATACTGACCACCCTATTTCTTGTTACTGCTTCAGCGTGCCGCTACAACCCTCTTCCCCTGTTGCAAACCTCTCCCGCACTTCTTCCATCCATAGTCCCATCGTTACTCAACACACTACCCAGATACTTTAATTAGCTGACAATATCCATAGCCTGAACCGTTCAACTTCACCTCATACTCTGTGGCTTCACCCCTTTCCGAAGACGCATAACCTTGCTCTGTCCCCGCATCTACCTTCCAGATTCCGTTTTTCTTTTCCACACTGTTCCCACATATTTACCAGACCCTGCATCTCCCATTCATTATCACTCATCAGAACTGTATCATCAGCAAACAGCAGTACAGGTAGCTTCCACTCAATTCCCTCCCGTATCAGCGATATACCCACATCCACTGCTCTTCCTTCTTGAGATGAGGTACAAAAAAAACAAAATACTGTGGGGTAGAGTCTATCAACGTAATGTACCGTTCGCAAGACTTTTGATTGACCGTCGAAAGAATCCAGGATCCTTTTGCCATTTAATGGGAGATGGGTAGTTTTTGCCGGTCCTCCCTTCTTCTTCGCGTTTAGCCCTGTCTGTTTTGATCTTTTAATACGTTCGCTCCCGTTAGTTTGGGCGATTTTAAGACATTTCGGCCCAATTTCTGTAAAGTGTTGAGACCTTTTGTGCCATTTAAAGGTGTCGATTTTTTCCCAGGACCGAGGCAATAGCAGGAGCCCTGTTAGTTTAAGAGAACCGGACTTCGGCAGGGAAATTTCTCTACCGATAAATGTACAACTTTATATCGAAGGGGGGTATTTGGGGTATATTTTAAAAGCTTGACAGGGGTCTAGGAAGCAAACTAAAAACCTCCCCTTAACCCTTCCAGTACCATCGACGTGTGTATATATTCTATTCTAGCTATTTTTAGACGACTTTATGCAGCTTGGGGAAGGATGTGTGATAGTGTAAAGGGTCTGTCGAGATATTCTGTAGTCCTTGCATTGCTAGACATCATTCTGTAGTCCTCGCATTGCTAGACATCATTCTGTAGTCCTTGCATTGCTAGACATAATTCTGTAGTCCTTGCATTGCTAGACATATTCTGTAGTCCTTGCATTGCTAGACATATTCTGTAGTCCTTGCATTGCTAGACATCATTCTGTAGTCCTTGCATTGCTAGACATATTCTGTAGTCCTTGCATTGCTAGAAATCATTCTGTAGTCCTTCCATTGCTAGACATCATTCTGTAGTCCTTGCATTGCTAGACATCATTCTGTAGTCCTTGCATTGCTAGACATATTCTGTAGTCCTTGCATTGCTAGACATCATTCTGTAGTCCTTCCATTGCTAGACATATTCCTGTAGTCCTTGCATTGCTAGACATATTCTGTAGTCCTTGCATTGCTAGACATCATTCTGTAGTCCTTCCATTGCTAGACATCATTCTGTAGTCCTTGCATTGCTAGACAGCATTCTGTAGTCCTTGCATTGCTAGACATATTCTGTAGTCCTCGCATTGCTAGACATCATTCTGTAGTCCTTCCATTGCTAGACATATTCTGTAGTCCTTGCATTGCTAGACATATTCTGTAGTCCTTGCATTGCTAGACATATTCTGTAGTCCTTCCATTGCTAGACATCATTCTGTAGTCCTTGCATTGCTAGACATCATTCTGTAGTCCTTGCATTGCTAGACATATTCTGTAGTCCTTGCATTGCTAGAGACATATTCTGTAGGTCCTTGCATTGCTAGACATATTCTGTAGTCCTTGCATTGCTAGACATCATTCTGTAGTCCTTGCATTGCTAGACATCATTCTGTAGTCCTTCCATTGCTAGACATATTCTGTAGTCCTTGCATTGCTAGACATATTCTGTAGTCCTTGCATTGCTAGACATCATTCCTAAGCTACATAACATCGTCCAACAGTAGCCAGAGCACCACAAAATGGACGTCACAGGTACTGAATGGGTTAAGGGGGGATGGTCGGTTTTTCGGGTCCCCCTTCTTCCTCGTGTTTAGTCCCATTCGTATTCGTGTTGATATTTTAAGACAATCGGCCAATTAGTTTGGCGATTTTAACACCTTTCACCCCATTTCGTTTGTCAATTTTAAGACCTTTCGTGCCATTTAAGTGTTGAATTGTTCCTGGTAAGCTACAGCGACCCTATAATTTTAAAAGGAACTGGCCTTCTGCTGGGACATTTTTCTATCGGCAAATATACAAATTTGTCTTGAAGGTGTGTCCTAGGGTGTGTGTTTTAAGCTTGATAAAGGTCTAAGGAGGAAACTAAAAAGACAACGAAAAGAAAAATATTAAAGCAAATAAATACGGCCCATCCCATCTTAATGTAATGCTACTTTATGTAATGTTCTTTCTTCTTTTGTCCGTACCGCCTGCTTCCACCAATCAGATCAAGGCATTCAAGCCACTCGTTACACCAATCATATTAAATGACCATAAATCGTCAACCTCCGCCAATTAGAACAAGAGGTTATATTTGTCCTCCACCAAAGCTGACGCCTCCACCAATCAGATCTATGTGGCCCTAACCATCCTACACTGAAGTTGCCGCCTCCACCAATCAGATCTATGTGGCCCTAATTATCCTCCACTGAAGTTGTCGCCTCCACCAATCAGATCTATGTGGCCCTAATTATCCTCCACTGAAGTTGTCGCCTCCACCAATCAGATCCATGTGGCCCTAATTATCCTCGACAGAAGTTGCCGGCCTCCACCAATAAATATCTATGTGGCCCTAATTATCCTCCACTGAAGTTGTCGCCTCCACCAATCAGATGTGTATGGCCCTAATCATCCTTCTTTCAAGCTGCCTGCCTCCACCAATCAGATCTATGTGGCCCTAATTATCCTCCACCAAAGCTGCTGCCTCCACCAATCAGATAATTATGGCCCTAATCATCCTCCACCAAAGCTGCCGCCTCCACCAATCAGATATTTGTGGCCTTAATCATCCTCCACTGAAGACTGCCGCCTCAGCCAATCAGATTTATGTGGCCCTAATTATCCTCCACTCAAGCTGCCACCTCCACCAATCAGATTTAACCAACCCTGATTTCCCGCCACTCAAGCTACTGTCACCACCAATCAGATAAAAGCAACCCAATTATTCACCACCCAAGCCAAAATGTCCACCAATCAGATTTAAGGGGATAGCGGCTGTTTTTATGGTCCATTTTTTCAGTTATTCATATAATTTCTAGTTACCTTGCTAGACCTCCATCAAGCTTAAAACAAAAACAAAACATCCCCTAGACCCCCATCAAGCTTAATTTGTACATTTTCGGTAGAAACATTTCACGGAATTACAGGCTCACTATCGCTCACCGGGAAAAATCAACAGGTGCACGAAAAGTCTTAAAATTGACAACGAAATGTGGCAAAAGGTGTTAAAATCGCCAAACTAATGGGCTGAACGTCTTAAAATCTCAAGACTAATGGTAGGAGAAGGTGGGCCAGAAAAACGACCCATCTCCCCTTAAGCGAGCCATGTTATCCACCACCCAAGCCACTGTCTCTCCTCCAATCAGATGCCTTACTGACGATGACGTATGGCAATAGATGGCAGCTCTCATAGTGACGTCACTCTTCTCATCCTGCCTGGCGCCGGACCATGGGTGTTAACCCCTTCACCACCATGACATAATTTTAATCCTATTCTGGTTACCATTAGACGATTTTCTTAGGTTTATATTCTACCTCGATGACTCAATGGGTTAAATACGATCTCAATAAACCCTCTTAGTAACACAGGTCTTTCTTAAACTGCAAAAGATCATCTTAATGTAGCCAGAATTAAAGGTAAACAGGCGTCATGGTGCTCAATGGGTTGTTTGTGCTTATAATAAAGCCAGTGTCACACAAAAACTTTTCCGGCAATTGTCGATGAGCAAGTTTGTGTTGGTAATATGTTGAAGCTCTTTCACATTGGATTCAGACCACAAAACTTAAGGGGGGGGTAGTGTTTGTTTTTCTGGACTCCTTTGTCCCTTATGTATAGCCCCCATTAGTATTGAGATATTAAGACAGTCGGCTCATTATTTTGGCGATTTTAACACCTTTCGCCTTATTTCGTTGTCAATTTTAAGACCTATCGTGCCATTGAGGTTGTCGATTTTTCCTGGCGAGCGATGGCGAGCCTATAACTTAAGAAGGAATCGGCCTTTGGTAGGGAAATTTCTCTACCGAAAAATGTACAAATTTTATCTTGAAAGGGAATGTGTCTATGTTTGATGGAGGTCTAGCTAGGAAACACAACATAATTATTAAGGGGAGGTTTCTAGTTTGTTTCCTACTCCTCCAGCAAATCTTAAAATGTCACCCCCTTGACCCCCTTTCAAGAAAAATTTGTACATTTTTCGGTAGAAAAATGTCCCGGCCGAAGGCCGGTTACTCTTAAATTACAGACTCGATATCGCTCGCCAGGATAAAAATCGACACCTAAATTGCACGAAAGGTCTTAAATTGACAGAATGGGTCGGAAATTCTTAAAATCCCAAACTAATGGGGCAAACGTTTTTAAAATCTTCAAAGCAATGGGGCTAAACATGAGGGAGAGAGGGGTCAAGAAAAAAAATCCCTCAAGTGGAGACCTCCCCTTAATTCACATATAGACCACAAACCAAGCACTACCACCTTAAAGTAGATTACGTTAGGATAGGTTTGATACCGCTTACACATTGAAGCGGCCGGACAACAATTGCTCGTACACAAACACATTGAAGCGGCCGGACAACAATTGCTCGTACACAAACACATTGAAGCGGCCGGACAACAATTGCTCGTACACAAATACATTGAAGCGGCCGGA
Source organism: Paralithodes platypus (assembly GCA_032716605.1). Classification (NCBI taxonomy): domain Eukaryota; kingdom Metazoa; phylum Arthropoda; class Malacostraca; order Decapoda; family Lithodidae; genus Paralithodes; species Paralithodes platypus. The sequence continues at coordinate 2,602,432 of CM064524.1, read as the reverse complement.
CAACAAATGCTCGTACACAAATACATTGAAGCGGCCGGACAACAAAGGCTCGTTCACAAATACATTGATGCGGCCGGACAACAATTGCTCGTACACAAATACATTGAAGCGGCCGGACAACAATTGCTCGTACACAAATACATTGAAGCGGCCGGACAACAATTGCTCGTACACAAATACATTGAAGCGCCCGGACAACAATTGCTCGTACACAAACACATTGAAGCGGCCGGACAACAATTGCTCGTACACAAATACATTGAAGCGGCCGGACAACAATTGCTCGTACACAAATACATTGAAGCGGCCGGACAACAATTGCTCGTACACAAATACATTGAAGCGGCCGGACAACAATTGCTCGTACACAAATACAGAAAAAGGTCTCGTGTGACACTGCCTTAAGGGGAGGCAGACCGTTTTTCTGGACCCCCTTCTCCCTAATGTTTAGCCCCACTAGTTTTAAGATTATAAGACGTTCGGCCCATTAGTTTGGCGCTTTTAGCACCTTTCGCCCCATTTAGTTTTCAATTTTAAGACCATTTGTGCCATTTAGGTGTCGATTATTTCCTGGCGAGCGATAGCGAGCCTGCAATTTTATGAGAAACCGGCCTTCGGCGGGGAAATTTTTGTACCGAAAAATTTACAAATTTGTCTAGAGGATGCTTTTCTAAGTTGATGGAGGTCTAGGGAGGAAACTAAACAAATATATGAATAATTTAAATAATAGACCAAAAAACGGTCTGCCTTCCCTTAAGCCAGCAACCAGAACAAAATTGATTGAGCGTAAATAATATGTATGTATGTATATACTGTATGTAAGTATGCATGTATGTATGTATGTATGTATGTATTTATGTATATACGCATGCACATACCCCACAACTGGGGGTGACCGACTCGAGACAGAGCCCGAACAGAAACAATTTTAAAGTTGAAAAAGGAAGTAGATACATTATATTATGATAATAAACTATGAACCAGAATGTATAGAGACCATCGAACTTATGATTAAATTACACCATGCAACATACTGTGATTAACAGCAATTACACCATGCAACATATTGTGATTAACAGCAATTACACCATGCAACATACTGTGATTACAGCAATTACACCATGCAACATACTGTGATTAACAGCAATTACACCATGCAACATATTGTGATTAACAGCAATTACACCATGCAACATACTGTGATTAACAGCAATTACACCATGCAACATACTGTGATTAACAGCAATTACACCATGCAACATACTGTGATTAACAGCAATTACACCATGCAACATACTGTGATTAACAGCAATTACACCATGCAACATACTGTGATTAACAGCAATTACACCATGCAACATATTGTGATTAACAGCAATTACACCATGCAACATACTGTGATTAACCGCAATTACACCATGCAACATACTGTGATTAACATCAATTACACCATGCAACATACTGTGATTAACAGCAATTGTAGCTAGACAATACAACTGCATACCCTACATAGGAATACAAAATAAATATCCATATGTCATCTAGTAGTACATAGTTTAAATCTTTAAAAAGTCTAACGTTACAGAAAAATCTCCTGTGACCATTTCGAATGACATGGACTACAGGACTATCTGGACTAGAGAGAGAGAGAGAGAGTGAGTGTGTATGGGGGTTTGGGGTTAATTTCAATGTCGTTGTTGCTGGCTCTGAACTGTGGTTATCGGCAGATCTTGCGTGTATTGCCAACCAATTATCTTAGAAGCTCTTAACAAGTCTACCCGAACCTAAATGAACCCATTCAATACAAGAGACATGTTTTTCATCATAATCTGATATTTATTAGACGATTTTATTCAGGTAAGGAAGGCCGTCTAGTCGTCTACCAATTAAAAGGCTACACACTGTCTCAATTAACCCATTCTGCACCTGTAGCGTCCTTTTAACCTAATTCTGGATACTATTAGACGATTGTATTAATTGTAATAAAGGTCTTCAGCAATTAACAGGCTAGGAACTAACTCACAACCCCTTTTACTACCATGCATCCTTCTTAAACTGCGCAAAATCGTCTTAATGTAGCAATAATAAAAGCATAAAGACATCGCCCGTACATAAGGGGTTAATCCTTTTAGCTACTACTGTACATATCCCTCCCAAGCTGCACAAAATTGTCTAATTATAGCTAGAATATAATTAAAAAGACGTCGCAGGTACAGAAGGGGTTAATTTGCATCTTTCTATGGATTACTAGATTTGGTTTTGCTTGCTTTCCATATTGAATTATTATGTATTCTCTGTGTCCTATTTATATGTCTATTTATCTATCTATCTATCTATATATCAATCAATCAAACTATCAATCTATTTATCTATATATCTATCTATCTAACTATATATCTATCTACCAACCTATCTATCTACCTATCTGTCTATCTACCTCGCTATCACACTCTTTTACACCCAAACTATCCTGTCAGCAAGCGTAGAATGCCAGGTCGACGTTAAGTAAATACCTACAAGTCCAATAGAGGCAGAAACGTCAAGGAACAGCATTACTCCGTTGCTTCCTAACATCGAACACCACTATTTTATCCTTCCTACCTTACGGTGTAAATAGCAAACGTCTAAACAAAAGGACATTTAATATATTTGTGATTTATATATATATATATATATATATAGTCATTTAACTTTTTGTATTTCTATAACATGTATATAATTACATTGGGTATACTGAGTGATTTATCTTTATATCCATATATTAGGGGAGTTTATTACCACCACTATTTCATTACAAGGGTATACTGGACATAGGAAAAGGAAGAAGGATGAAGGAGGAAGGGCGATAGGTGGAGGAAGGAAGGAAGGGAGGGAGGTAGGAGGAAGAAGGAAGGAAGGGAGGTAGGAGGAGGAAGAAAGGAGGGAGGGAGGTACGAGGAGGAAGAAAGGAGGGAGGGAGGGAGGGAGGAAGCGGATTAGGGTGGAGGGGAGAAGCAGGAGGAGGAATTTCGTGTGATGCAAATGCGATTAAACAATCTCCAAGTGATACAATGGACTCTCTTTGTACAACGGCCCTTTCACAGCCGATTACAATGGTCACCCCGCGAAAAGAAAGAATGTCGGGGAAATGGTAGAGAGAGAGAGAGAGATTGGCAGTATGCGGATGTGGGTATTGATGTGTATGTGTGGGTGTACGTACGTATGTAGGTGAGAGAAAGTGAGTGTGAGTGTGTGTGTACGTATGCATATAATTATGTATGTGCGTTTATGTATGCATGTATATGTATTCGTGTTCATGTGCATCAGCGCTAAACTAACAAATACCTATCCTAATCACGAGCGCTACATATGACCTTGTTGCGACGGAGGCCACATTTTTGGTTAACCCCTTCTGTACCGGCGACGTCCTTTTATTTTGGCTACTGTTAGATGATTTTCTTCAGCTTAGGAAGGGCGTTTACCAATTAAATACTACAGACTATCTCAATTAATCCTTTTAGCTACCATATATTCTTACTATAAGCTACTTTACATCGTCTAAATGTAGCTGAAATCAAATACAAAAGACGTTATCGGTACAGAAGGGGTTAATATTCACCTTTATTAACACAGATACACTTTAACCAACTATCAATTACGAAAGTGTAAATGGAATAACGGTAAGGCAAACATGTATATACAAAGGTTGATAATGGAATAACGGTAAGGCAAACATGTACAGTATATACAAAGGTTGATAATGTAATAACGGTAAGGCAAACATGTATATACAAAGGTTGATAATGTAATAACGGTAAGGCAAACATGTATATACAAAGGTTGATAATGGAATAACGGTAAGGCAAACATGTATATACAAAGGTTGATAATGGAATAACGGTAAGGCAAACATGTATATACAAAGGTTGATAATGGAATAACGGTAAGGCAAACATGTATATACAAAGGTTGATAATGGAATAACGGTAAGGCAAACATGTATATACAAAGGTTGATAATGGAATCACTACGTATATACAAGGTTGATAATGGAATAACGGTAAGGCAAACATGTATATACAAAGGTTGAATAATGGAAAAAAAACGGTAAGGCAAACATGTATATACAAAGGTTGATAATGGAATAACGGTAAGGCAAACGGTATATACAAGGGGTTGATAAAAAAAATGGCATACCGGTAAGGCAAACATGTATATACAAAGTTGATAATGGAAATAACGGTAAGGCAAACATGTATATACAAAGGTTGATAATGGAATAACGGTAAGGCAACATGTATTATACAAAGGTTGATAATGGAATAACGGTAAGGCAAAACAGGTATATACACAAGGTTGATATATGGATAACGGTAAGGCAAACATGTATATACAAAGGTTGATAATGGAATAACGGTAAGGGCAACATGTAGATACAAAGGTTGATAATGGAATAACGGTAAGGCAAAACATGTATATACAAAGGTTGATAATGGAATAACGGTAAGGCAAACATGTATATACAAAGGTTGATAATGGAATACGGTAAGGCAAACATGTATATACAAAGGTTGATAATGGAATAACGGTAAGGGCAAACATGTATATACAAAGGTTGATAAGGCATAAACGGTAAGGCAAACATGTATATACAAAGTTTTTGATAATGGAATAACGGTATAGGCAAACATGTATATACAAAGGTTTGTTGATAATGGAATAACGGTAAGCAAACATGTATATACAAAGGTTGATAATGGAATAACGGTAGGCAAACATGCTATATACAAAGGTTGATAATGGAATAACGGTAAGGCAAACATGTATATACAAAGGTTGGATAATGGAATAACGGTAAGGCAAAATGTATTATAACAAACGGTTGATAATGGAATAACGGTAAGCAAAATGTAATAACGGTAACAACAGTAGGTTGTAATGTAATAACGGTTAAGGCAAACATGTAATAACGGTAAGGCAAACACTGTATATACAAAGGTTGATAATGGATACGTGTAAGGCAAACATGTCATAACGGTATGTAAGGCAAACATGTATATACCAAAGGTGGATAAAATGTAATAACGGTAAGGCAAACATGTATATACAAAGGTTGATAATGTAATAACGGTAAGGCAAACATGTAATAACGGTAAGGCAAACATGTATATACAAAGGTTGATAATGTAATAACGGTAAGGCAAACATGTATATACAAAGGTTGATAATGGAATAACGGTAAGGCAAACATGTAATAACGGTAAGGCAAACATGTATATACAAAGGTTGATAATGTATAACGCAGTTAAGGCAAACATGTATATACAAAGGTTGATAATGGAATAACGGTAAGGCAAACATGTAATAACGGTAAGGCAAACATGTATATACAAAGGTTGATAATGTAATAACGGTAAGGCAAACATGTATATACAAAGGTTGATAATGTAATAACGGTAAGGCAAACATGTAATAACGGTAAGGCAAACATGTATATACAAAGGTTGATAATGTAATAACGGTAAGGCAAACATGTATATACAAAGGTTGATAATGGAATAACGGTAAGGCAAACATGTAATAACGGTAAGGCAAACATGTATATACAAAAGGTTGAGTAATTGTAATAACGGTAAGGCAAACATGTATATACAAAGGTGTTGATTAATGTAATAACGGTCTATAAGGCAAACAGTACTAACCCCCCGGTAAGGCAAAACATTGTATTATACAAAGGTTGATAATGTACTAAACGGTAAGGGCCAACATGTATATACAAAGGTTGATAATGGAATAACGGTAAGGCAAACATGTAATAACGGTAAGGCAAACATGTAATAACGGTAAGGCAAACATGTAATAACGGTAAGGCAAACATGTATATACAAAGGTTGATAATGTAATAACGGTAATGCAAAAAACATGTATATACAAAGGTTGATAATGGTAATAACGGTAAGGCAAACATGTATATACAAGGTGAGTTGAATAATGTAATAACGGTATAAGGCAAACATGTATATACAAAGGTTGATAAGGTAATAACGCGTTAAGGCAAAAATGTATATACAAAGGTTGATAATGTAATAAAACGGTCAAGGAATTCAACAATGGTATATACAAAGGTTGATAATGTAATAACGGTAAGGCAAACATGTAATAACGGTAAGGCAAACATGTATATACAAAGGTTGATAATGTAATAACGGTAAGGCAAACATGTATATACAAAAGGTTGGATAATGGAATAACTCGGTAAGGCAAACATGTATATAGACGGATAACGTGTACGTCCAAACATGTATATACAAAGGTTGATAATGTAATAACGGTAAGGCAAACATGTATATACAAAGGTTGATAATGGAATAACGGTAAGGCAAACATGTATATACAAAGGTTGATAATGGAATAACGGGTCAAGGCAAACATGTATATACAAAGGTTGATAATGGAATAACGGTAAGGCAAACATGTATATACAAAGGTTGATAATGGAATAACGGTAAGGCAAACATGTAATAACGGTAAGGCAAACATGTATATACAAAGGTTGATAATGTAATAACGGTAAGGCAAACATGTATATACAAAGGTTGATAATGGAATAACGGTAAGGCAAACATGTATATACAAAGGTTGATAATGGAATAACGGTAAGGCAAACATGTAATAACGGTAAGGCAAACATGTATATACAAAGGTTGATAATGTAATAACGGTAAGGCAAACATGTATATACAAAGGGTGATATGGAATAACGGTAAGGCAACATGTATATACAAAGGTTGATAATGGAATAACGGTACAGGCAAACACTGTATATACAAAGGTGATAATGGATAACGGTAAGGCAAAACATGTATATACAAAGGTTGATAATGGAATAACGGAAGGCAAACATGTATATACAAAAGGTTGATAATGGAATAACGTATAAGGCAAACATGTAGTAACAAAGGTTGATAATTGGAATAACGGTAAGGCAAACATGTATATACAAAGGTTGATAATGGAATAACGGTTTAAGGCAACATGTATATACAAAGGTTGATAATGGAATAACGGTTAAGGCAAAAACCTGTATATACAAAGGTTGATAATGGAATACGGTAAGGCAAAAACTTTGTATATACAAAGGTTGATAATGGAATTAACGTAAGGCAAACATGTATATACAAAGGCTTGATAATGGAATAACGGTAAGGGCAAACATCGTATATTTCAAAAGGTTGATAATGGATAACGGTAAGGCAAACATGTATATACAAAGGTTGATAATGGAATAACGGTAAGGCAAACATGTATATACAAAGGTTGATAATGGAATAACGGTAAGGCAAACATGTATATACAAAGGTTGATAATGGCATCCACTACGTATTTGGGTTAATTAATGGGGGATGGGCGTATATATGTTTCCATTTGGGTTAATTAAATGGGGGATGGGCGTATATATGTTTCCATTTGCGTTAATTAATGGGGGATGGGCGTATATATGATTTATTTTGTTTAGTTTCCTCCCTAGACCTCCAATAAGGTTAAAAAACATCCACCCAAGATCGTCCTTCAAGATAAATGTGTACATTTTTCGATAGACAAATGTCCCGGCCAAAGGCCGATTCCTCTTAAATGACAGGCTCACTATCGCTCGCCAGGAAAAACCGACATCTTAATGACACGAATAGTCTTAAAATATTGACTAAAAAAAGCGAACCATCCCCCCTTATAAACATTAACTTTGATATTTTTGTCGGTAAAATGTTTGTACTATCACCAACAAATCTAGGTGAGTCCCGCGGCAGAGGGATTATTCTGTCTGTCTACATACTGTATATTATTATGTGTACTACATACTGTATATTATTATGTGTACTACATACTGTATATTATTATGTGTACTACATACTGTATATTATTATGTGTACTACATACTGTATATTATTCAGTTTCGTAATATAATATTACCTTCATGTTATTCAGTTGATTACAATTCGTTTCAGTTCAATAATGTTATATTTTGAGGCAATTTGTTTCCAAAGGGAATTACGTTCATCGTGTATATGTTTATTATATATACAATTAGTTTAAGCAGACCATTGAGTTTCCAAATAGAATCATCGTGTCAAAAAAAATAAAAAAATAAAAATAATAATAATAATATTAATAATAATAATAATAATAATGATAATAATAATAATAATAATAATAATAATAATAATAATGGTACACAGTATTGTAGTATGACATTATAAGCCCTGCATATACATTGCAATACATATATCTCATTGCTTATATGCCTTTATCCCTGTAGCTTCTAAACTCTTAACATTCTTATTAAACATTCTTGATTCATTAAACTCCCTATAACTTTATCTATCGCATTAACATATAATATATTTGTTGATACTTCCACTTAAATCAACACCCATTTCCTCTGTAAATGTAAACGGTATAATGTATTTATCCGGTCATACGTCATACCAGATTGCTGAGTTAATGCTGTGTTGCATCTACATCCTTGAATCCAGGCGATACCTTCTTACTCAGGCATCTTCAAGACACACTGCAACAGACCTCAGCCAGAGAGAGACAGAGCTCTTTACTCCCTCTAGACTCTAGACTCAGACTCACTCTCTATAGCCAAGCTCCTATATCCCCTAGATATATTAGACCACACAAGTCATATATCACCTTGCTCCTCAGGCTTTTATTACAAGCCTTATCATATATCTGTACTTATATACCTGCACGTTTATACTTATTATCACTTATCCAATAATTAATATGTTGTGTTATTACCTATAATCCCCTATATACTTAACATATTATAGTATAAGGGATGGGCAAGAGGTACCATATTAAAATAATTTGTTATATTGACTGATTTATCTGTTTTAACTTCATATTAGATGGGTTTATTAACACAAATACAAAACAAAAAACAACAATGATACAAACAAAGCTGTGAAATAGTCTTCGTATAATTATACTGTACAAACCAAAGTATTAAAAGGTTATAACTTAGGTACCGGTATGGACAATTACCTGGTATATTGATAGTGAATTACATTTCTATCCTTGCAATAGAAGGGTTTAGTACAATCTACATAATAGGTAGCTTATTATGATGGACACTTTAATTGACCTTTTCATGCCCACTGTTATTATTTTGACAGGTGTAGGTATCAAAGGCGTAACATGTATCTCGAATATCCCTCTAAACATTAGCACATCCGACGTTTTGGAGATAATTAAGGAGCGTTCGTAGTACATAATTATATAATTGGTAATAATACTGTCCATAATATAATCAACCCATTTATAGTTATATCGGTGGTAATAAAGCAACCTTATAATTGGATAGTAAGGTAAATCATCATCAATATTCCCAATGATCTATTATAATTATATCGGTGATAAGAAAGCCACCTTATACATGGGTAGAAAGGTAAATCGTCATCAATATTCCCAATGCCCTTTTATAATTTTATCGGTGGTAATAAACCCACCTTATACATGGATATAAACGTAAATCATCATCAATATTCCCAGTGACCTTTTATAATTATATCGGTGGTAATAAAGCCACCTTATACATGGATATAAGGGTAAATCGTCATCAATATTCCCAATGACCTTTTATAATTATATCGGTGGTAATAAAGCCACCTTATACATGGATATAAAGGTAAACCGTCATCAATATTCCCAATGACATTTTATAATTATATCGGTGGTAATAAAGCCACCTTATACATGGATATAAAGGTAAATCGTCATCAATATACCCAATGATCATCTGAACCTTAGTCATACCACTGTTACACCCGTGTGTATAGAAAGCACACCGTCATTACACAGAAGAGGGTGAGATTTCAATAAGTGATGCAATGACAGAAGTTTAACCCTATTAAGGGGACTTGGGCTGTTTTTTTCTGGCCCCCTTCTCCCTCGTGTTTAATCCCATTAGTTTTTAGAGTTTAAGACGTGCAATTCATTAATTTGGCGATTTTATGACTTTACACTCCATTTCTTTATGAATATTTAGACCTTTCATGCCATTTAGATGTCTATTTTTTCCTGGCGAGCACTAGCGAGCCTGTAATTTTAAGGCTTAGTGACACACACGCACACACACACACACACATCATACACACACACACACACCAGGGACGACGATCGAGGACAGCGAGAACGGAGGACCACCAGAAACAATGATCGAGGACCGAGGACTACTAGGAACAATGATCGAGGACACCGAGGACCGAGGACAACCAGGGACGAGGATAGAGGAGGGCAGACAGGTACATAAATGTAGATCCGAGCAGAACAAATAATTTGAATAAAGAGCGTTCCGTGAACTCCAAATCCAAAACTTTGAATGTTTTCTATGCAAACGCTCGTAGCATACGCAATAAATTTTCAGATTTAGAGGAACAAGTGTTTACGGAAAATTACTGTTATTGGCATAACAGAATCTTGGCTCAATACAGAAGACAGAGACATTTTAGCAGAATATTCACTTCCCGGTTATGTAATGTTTGAGAAAAGCCGAATTAATAGAAATGGAGGTGGAATTTTATTTTTCATCAAAGAAAGTCTTAACCCGACCCTCTTGTCAAAACCCCAAATTGTGAACGTCGACACGTCCTTTGTGCTAATAAAGAATAATAAAGGTAAACAACTAATACTTGCACTAATATACAGACCTCCAGCTCAATCAGTACAAACTGACCGAAAAATTTATGAGCAAATTTCAGACTTAAGTAACTCGCATGTTACCGTAATTTTTGGCGACTTCAATTTACCTGTGATCAAGTGGGGAGATAGTAATACTTCACACTCAGGAGAAGACCTGTATGCAAATTTGCAAGAGAGTTCGCTATATCAACTTGTTAGATCTCCAACCCGTGGAAATAATGTCCTTGACCTTGTACTTTCATCAAAAGAAGAATTGATAGAGAATTTGAATGTCGGTGATGCATTCAGTAACAGAGACCATCGTACGATAACTTTCAGTTTAAAGTTTACTAGTAACGAACCAAATAGCAGCATCAAGAAAGTCCCTAATTTCAAGCAAGCAAACTTTCGTAAACTTAGAGCAATGTTTAAAGAAACTGACTGGAGCTTTTTAATTATCAAAAACGACATAAATACATCTTGGGAATAATTAGCAAACACTTACCTAAAAGTAGTGCAAGACTGCATACCATCGAAAATACGGCGTACAGGCCATAATGATAAGCCCAAATGGTGGAATAAAGATATTTCAAACTGTTTGCTTGCTAAAAAGTTTGCTGATGATAGATTAAAATCCTCACAAAATGACGAAGAACGGGTGAAATTTGTAGAACTACGACGCAAAGCCAATAGGTTAATTAAACAAAGTAAAAAGACCCTGGAGTTACATGTTGCAAATCAAAGTAAAACAAACCCAAAAGAATTCTATAGTTTTATCAGAAGGAAGAGAATAGTTACTTCAACTGTAGGACCGTTAGTCGATGAAAATGGAGAATATACCAAAAAGGAAGTACAAATGAGTAATGCCCTCAATACCTTCTTTGCATCAGTTTTTACAACAGAAGACCTCATTAATATCCCTACAGCATCGCCGATTCAGAAAGATAATTCTGATGTTCTAAGCAATATCACAGAGAGAGAAGTATTGAAATGTTTAGATACACTCAAGGTAAATAAAACGCCCGGACCTGATACAATCTCACCTAGAGTTCTAAAGGAAGCTAAGGATGAGCTCTCCAAACCACTGACATTGCTATTCAATAAATTCTTGCAGTCTGGAACTATGCCTGATTTGGCCAAATTTGCCAAATGCCAAATTTGGGAAGCTAGCTAACGTAACACCGAATTTAAAAAAAGGCAGCAAATCCCTACCCAGTAACTATCGTCCAATTAGCTTAACCTCAGTTGTATGTAAAATGCTACAAACACTCATATGAGACATACTCGTAAATAACTTAGAGGAAAATAATATACTTAAAGATTCTTAACACGGCTTTCGTAAAAAACGCTCCTGCTTAATAAATCTCTTAGACTCCTTCCATGATATCCTCAACCTCTATGATGAGAGTAAAGCTGTAGATATTATATACCTTGATTTTCAAAAGGCCTTTGACAAAGTTCCCCACAAACATTTACTGCTAAAACTAAAAGCGCATGGAATACAAGACGGTGTGTTGAAATGGATAGAAAATTGGCCCCGTGACAGAAAGCAAAGAGTAGTCATAAACGGTAAGGCATCTAAATGGACCAATGTAAGTAGCGGGGTACCCAAGGGATCGGTACTAGGACCAATTCTCTTTCTAATTTACATCAACGACATAGATGAGTGTCTCACCTATACAATCTCAAAATTTGCTGACGATACAAAAATTGCAAATAACGTTCTCTCAAAAGAACAAGTTGACGATATGCAACACAATCTAGATACGTTGTCACGTTGGGCCCATATTTGGCAAATGAGTTTCAATGCGGATAAATGTAAAGTTCTACATATCTGATACCAAAATGAGAAAGCAAACTATTCGATAAATGGCACTCAGCTTAAGAATGTAAACAGAGAAACCGATCTGGGAGTAACAATATCGAGTAACCTAAAACCGAGTTAATGTTCAGAAGTTGTTAAGAAAGCAAACAAAATAATTGGCTTTATAGGCCGGTCATTTGAGCATAAATCCAAAGAAGTTATCCTAACCCTTTACAATTCCTTAGTCCGCCCTCTTCTGGAATACTGCGTTCAATCCTGGTGCCCCTATAACCAAAAAAGATATAGACAAGCTAGAACGAGTTCAACGTAGAATTACCAAAATGATACCTAGCCTAATGAACAAACCATACAGGAGCATCTTAGAGAATTAAATCTATTTCCTTTAACCCAGCGCAGATTAAGAGGCGACTTAATTCAAGTGTTCAAAATCATCAAAGGCATCGACAATATGAACTGTAGTAAGTACTTCACTATCGACCAATCTAATTACACGCGGGGAAACGGTTGCAAAATTATCGGTAAATCTTTTAACTACTAACTTCCTAATCCTGCCACGGACATTAGTTCCAGGGCAGTAGTTCCCTTTCCAACGTTCCCTTACCCACTCTAAACCACTGTTTGGACAATTGATCCTCAGTGCTTTGGAGGACAAGCAGCCTAGAAGGGTCACCAGACTGCTGTTGCTTAATTTCCTTTGTACTCCTTTGTACACACACACGAAGACACACACATTCTTTGTACCCATTAATATGTTATCCCAGTATTCTCTATCAGGTCTGAAGTAATAATACAAAAGCTATCATTAGCGTGAACTCATTAGGAAATGTTTCCACCTAGATTCACATGGCTATCTTGTCAACCCCAGTGCAGAGAATTATCTTATTGAAGAGAGATACGTCAATTTGTCTAAACCCCCTTTTCCCTCTTGTTTAGCCCTAATAGTTTTGAGATTTTTAGACGTTCGCACAATCAAAATTAGGACCTTTCGTGCAATCTAGGTGTCAATATTTTATTGGCGAGCGAGAGTGAGCCTGTAACTACCGAAAAATGCACCAATTGATATCGAAGGGGGGTCCTGCGGGTTTGTTTTTAAAACTTGATGGAGGTCTAGGAAGCAAACTAAAAATATCCCCTTAACACATTAATAAAACGAAATTAATCCTCTTTCTACCCATCACAAACTACATTATTGCATGTGTTAAATATCGATGTTTACGGCTCCAACTTCCTTACCGCCTGAAACTGGTAAATGGTCGGTTGTATGTGCCTTGTCTTTCAGCTTGTTGTTTTGATTGGCTGTTGACTTGAAAGGTTGTGTAGTGGCCGTCTAATAGACCCTGCCTGAGGCCATTACTTTATAGGTCTTCACTCTTTCTCACTTTCACACACTCTCTCTCCCGCCCTCCTCTCTCTCTCTTTCTCTCTGTGCAACAAACAACAGCTTTATTAACCAAACGTTTCGACATAGGTACATACTGCCGAAACGTTTGGTTAGTAAAGATACCGTGTGTTGCAACTCTGGTCATCCTTTTCCATCTATCTCCATCTCACGCACACACACTGATTCACTCTCACTCTCACACATTCTCTCTCTCTCTGTCTATCTATCTTACACACAAACACGTCTGGACACACGGAGCTTGAAGCAGTTTAAATTATAGGATGAGAGGAAGCTAGATTGTTCCATAGTCTGCCTGTTGAGTGGAAGAAACGCTGTGCAAATCTGTTCACTTCTGCGTTAAAGAGTTGGACAGAATATGAGTGGAGATGTGTTGAAACGCAGGTGCAACCTACTCCCCGTACTGGAGGAGGTATCCGTTGTATACACTGATAATGCTCTGAAGCACGCTGATTATTGTATTAGCGGTAGAAGAGTGAAAGGGATGCAACATTGTGGCGTGTAGAGATAAATTATAGATAAATAGTAAATGGATGAGTCGATGAGACAAAATGCTTCCCTAGAACTGCGCTATGGGTGGAACCTCCCCACACATGCAAACAGTACCTGATACATCGGCGCATTGTGCCCCTGTACAGAGCAAGAAGCTGTGCAGGGGTGGAAGAAAATTGTTTTGGCCAAAGGCCAGGTCCTCCTAAATATCGACACTTGAATGGCGCAAAATGTCTTAAAATCGCCAAACCGATGAAGCGAACGTCATATAATTTCAAAACTAACGGGGCTAAGCACTAAGAAAAAAAAACTCCACAAAAAACAAGCCTCCCCTTAACCCTCTCGCTATCCTGTGGATTCAGGGGTTGTTGCCGTTTAGCATTCATACAGAAGTTCTCTCAATCTCATAATTACCTCTCCGATAATAGTTTTCTGACCACATCTCACTCAAAGACAACTGCAGAGGTTGAAGTAACTAAACTAAGGGTTTCAAAACATCTCTGATGGTCACAAAGTTATTTAAGTATCCCAGAAAGGGTGCAAATAGCGTCCTGTGCGTGAAAGGGTTAAACAGATGAGGCTATAAAGGGTTGTACTGGACTGATGGATACGAGGGGTTCTGGGTCGCTGGTTCCTTGATGCAGGCAGGGGTCTAGCATTGATTACATTTGACAGCTAAATGCCACAAACTGTCTGAAAATCGCCAAACTAATGAAGCGAACGTATCAAAATGTCAAAAGTAGTGGAACTAAACATGAGAGAAAAGGGGGTCCAGAAAAAGCAAACCTCCCCTCGGTGATGCAGGTGGGGGTTTAGCAGCATTCCTATGGCCTGGGATTGCTAACATTTGGCAGTGGGCTTTGGCCTATACACGGACCTTATAACGCCGCCTCAACCCACTGACAATCATGACGTGTTTTTAAGTTTATTTTGCTTCTCAAGATATAATCACCTGGCTCAGACTATTGTATTTAGATTAGGAAAGGTTAGTTGAAATAGTCTTTACCAGCTTCATTCCCACATATCCTTTTTAATCTGAATAAAATCGTCTAGTGGTAGCCAAAATAAACTGTCAAAATGCGTCATAATCCGTAATTTAAGGAGTTAACTCCATCTTACCCGAGTGTGGTCTGTTTTAGACCTTTCGTTCGGCCTAAATTATTTGGGGATTTTAAAACGATTCAGCCTATTAGCTTGGCGATTATATGACGCTTCACCCCTATTGAAGTATCGATTATTATCTACCGAGAAATAGCAAGCCTATAATCTATGAGAACAGCGTGCGTGTTTAATTGTGGTGAAATGGTTAAGGTGTCCAAAATTCTGTGTGATAACCCGGGTTCGAATCCTGGTGGATCACATAATTATATGCTTTCATTAATTTCATTGAGGTGTTTGGTGTTGTGGTGAAATGAATACATAAAAGATACTGTTTATGTATAGTTTGAAAGGGATTTCGGGGTGAAACTAAATATATATTGAATTTAGAGATGGAACGAATGTCAATTTTCCATACTTGCGAATACGAATGTGAATTTGTAGTTATAAAATTCGCGAATGCTGATGCGAATTGCGAATATTTCAATCCTTATTCCATCTTTCAATAAAATAGTCAATATCTGGTACTAAATACGAAATCGGTGAGGGAATATGATTTATTGACATATGCTATTACATTGGATATGTATGAAATGTCAATATTGTGAATTTCGGTGTTAGTATCCTAGGTTCGAGTCCTTGGAGTGCCATGTGTATTTGTTGATTTAATTAATTGAGTTTAGAAGTAAAGTTGGTTGGTGAAAAAATGTGAATTAATTCTGGTTCAGGAGCAATTTATAACGAGGCCTTCCCGAGGGTTAAGTGCCCCATTAATGACTCCTTCCATTCGTCTATGCATTAAGCTACCATAGCACAGTTGGAATGTATGCACATGTTCAGATTAATATGCAGAATTCGAAACTGCATAATAAATCGTAGGTTTGTGCCTAATCTTGTAACTGTCTTGATAGCGTAATGCATAAATACGCGGAATTTCGATGTGAGTATCCTAGGTTCGAGTCCTTGGAGTGCCACATGTATTTGTTGATTTCATTAATTGAGTTTAGAAGTAGAGTTGGTTGGTGAAAAAATATTAATTAATTCTGGTTCAGGAGCAATTTATAGAGGCATTCCCTAGGGTTAAGTGCCCCATTAATTACTCCTTCCATTCGTCTATACATTAGGCTACCATAGCACAGTTGGAATGTATGGAATACTGCGTTCAATCCTGGTGCCCTTATTACCAAAAAGATATAAATAAGCTAGAACGAGTTCAACGTAGAGTTACCAAAATGATACCTAGCCTAAAGAACAAACCATACGAAGAGCGTCTTAGAGAATTAAATCTATTTCCTTTAACCCAGCGCAGATTAAGAGGTGACTTAATTCAAGTGTTCAAAATCATCAAAGGCATCGACAATATGAACTGTAGTAAGTACTTCACTATCGACCAATCTAATTACACGCGGGGAAACGGATGCAAAATTATTGGTAAATCTTTCAACTCACACGAATCTAAGAATTTCTTCTTCAATCGAGTTGCCAACTTATGGAATAGGATTCCCCGAGACGTTATAGACTGCAGCACCGTTGATTCATTTAAACTCCGCCTAGACAAATATCTCGCATCAAACCCGCGACTGACTGCGTTTGTAAATTAATAACTTTATTTTATCCCCCCCTCAGTTACTAACCCATCTGTCCCCTACTAACTTCCTAATCCTGCCACAGACATTAGTTCCTGGGCAGTAATTCCCTTTCCAATGTTCCCTTACCCACTCTAAACCACTGTTTGGACACTTGATCCTGTGTTTTAGAGGACAAGCAGCCTAGAAGGGTCACTAGATCTGATGTTGCTTGATTTCCTTTGTACTCCTTTGTACTATGTACGGTTGCGCTAATAAGTCATGTCCCAGCTGGCATTTCGTTTGGTTGGCTCTGTGCTGTATTAATGTCTGTCAGATGTTGAATAGGGGGGGTAAGTTTAGGAATATGTTTGTATACTTCACTCGATATGAAGAAATGTAGCTTAGATATTGCGGATACCAATTATTGATCAAAACATACTTGGTGTCGAGACATCACTTATTAACACGACTGTACATGCTCAGATTAATATGCATGTTTCTAAGCTGCATAATAAATCGTAGGCTTGTGCATAATTCTGTAACTGTCTTGATAGCTTAATGCATAAATGCGCGGAATTTTGGTGTGAATATCCAAGGTTCGAGTCCTTGGAGTGCTACATGTAATTGTTAATTTCATTAATTGAGTTTAGAAGTAAAGTTGGTTGGAAACAAATATGAACTATTAAATACAGTTAAGTGGCAACACTGTTTAGTCCTCTTTCATTCCACGCTAGCGGCCACAATACGCACATCTACACTTTTATTTATTTGTTTGTGTTAACATTAATATTTAATATTGTATATATTTATTTTTATTTTCCATTGGTTTCGTGAAACTATTCGAATATTCTCAGATAGCTATGGATGGAAACGCGGATGCGTATACGAATGCGAATATTGAAAAACATACCGAATATTCGCACATGCAAATGCGGAAGCGAATATTCGGTCCATCTCTTGTATTGATCAACATTTGCAATGACAATAAATTCTCGAAATAATTACATATAATACGTATTAGCTAAATAAATATCAAGTATATCTCATAAATACACGTGAACTAATAAATGTTTAAATATCCCCAGTCAGGATCGTACCTCCGACATTCAAAACGAGTGTCAACGTTTTTAACCCACTACACCACGACATGATCAAGTTATATTAACATTTTCCTATATACTGTATATTACCCGGCTTGTGGTATTTGGAAAAAAATAAATACCAAAAAAAAGCTAAATAAATATATAAATAAATAAAGGCCGACTAGTGTTGCATCCTTATAGCCTACTGAGTGATTGTATTTGGCAGTCATGATTGGCCCATACTGACGGACCAGCATATAGGGCTGATTAAGGAGCTATAGTTCGTTTATTCTGGATCCCCTTCTCCCTCATGTTTTGTATATTAGTTTTGAGGTGTAATAAGACGTTCTTTCCGCTAGCTTGGCGATTTTTAGAACTTTCGCCCCATTTCTTTTTGAATATTAAGACCTTTCATGCCATTTAGGTGTCGATTTTTTCTTGGCGAGCAATAGCTAGCTTGTAATATTAGAAGGAGGCCGGGAAATTTTTCTACCGAAAAATGTACAAATTTATCTTGAAAGGGGATCTACTGTAGGTGGCGTATTTTTAAAGTTTGATGGAGGTCTACCGAGAAAACTCAAATATACAATAATACATACATATATACAGTAGACCAACAAAACAAACACTACCCCTTTAAATTGTACCCATACAGGATAGGATCACGCGTACTCGGATTATATTCTGGCTATAATTACACGATTGTATGCAGTTCAGAAAGAGTTTGGGGTAATCAAAGAAATACAAACTACTGTATATAATTATATGTACAGGACTAGTCTCCGAAATATATTATTGGTTATTGTTAGACGATTTTATGTAGTTTAGAAAGGTTTGTGGTAATCAAAGACATTAATACTATATAAACTAAAAAGACAAGTGTTTACATTATATGTTGGCTATTATTAGACGATCGTATGCAGTTTGAACACGTGTGTGAGGTAATCAAGGAAATAAATGCTAACACAATTATCAGGATGAGTTTCTTAATTACATTTTGCTATAATTTGACAATTGTACACAGTTTGACAAGGGTTGCTAATCAAAGAAGATATATATATATATATAGATTATATATATATGTATTTAAATTAACCGTATAACTCAACTAAACCGCTTCACAACCTGACTAAAATCGTCTAATATTAGTCAGAACAAACTATATGTATGTGTCCCTCGATAATAAAGTAGTTAAATGCTACCCTTTTTCTACATTGTGAGATTGGCTGAATGCATTAGAAAGGGGATAGGATTTGGTGTTTCATGATACTTTATCGCATTATATTTTTTGTTTATTTATTTATTTATTTATTAATTTTGTCTAAAGTTTGATGGAGGTTTGGGAAGCATATTATACAAAACAAGCAGTGCAAAGTAGCCAGCTTGCCAGAATGTACTCGTGAGTCGTTAGCACTCGCCACGGCAGTGAAATGGGCTATAATAATCGTAGAACGATGTTCTTTCTTTCTTAGTATTCGTGTTGTCACAGACAGATCAGTGCTTGCCTTTATTCTTGTCTGTGACACTTAGAAGTATTTTATATCCATAGTAGTGATTATAATATGTAGTGCGTGAGAGAGAGAGAGGGGAGAGCGAGGCGGTAGTGTGTGTGCGAATGTACGTGTGCATTCCTCGCTCGGTGGGCCCACCTGCTCGCTATTGGTCGGCGTGCCTAGCGTGGTCTATGACGTCTGCTTTTCTGGTGACGTAGTGGCCTGTGGTTGGTCGCCGCCCTCCTTTGCCCAGTGGTGGGGCTCCTACCCTCTCCTCTCCTCAGAGCATGGTATCGTGCGCTTGGTCCTAGACGTCCCTCGCATTCTGTCTCCAATCTAACCCCCTTTACTGCTGTTCCTCTCTCTGAACTCCTTCTTTCCAATACTTCTTATCTTTATTCAATTACCCATCCCTTCTGGTTCTCTCATACGACTTCCATAGTCGGCCAGTCGCACCAGCGCTTGTTCTCACATATATGTTTTGCACTAGCTTTAGAGGTTATTAGAATAATAGTCACATGGATTCATATTATTGGGTGCTTCTAATTATTGGGTTGTTCTTTATTACTATATAATGCTAGACAGTGGAGGGTATCTTTGGTCGTTGTCTGAGTTATGCATATGGCAAGTCAGAGCCTGTACGACTTCGACGGAGCTAGGTAGCCTGTAGTACACCCTTGTGCATATTTTCCTTTGCGAGCTTAGCAGTATACAAGCGAAGGGCTTTTGCCTACTCTTGCTTGTATGCTTGCTAACTCATTTTGTTGACCTTTGTGGAGCGCCAGGGTAAGACCAGATACTTGAGATCTGGACTTACCAAGAGAGCC
The DNA here is from genome assembly GCA_032716605.1 of Paralithodes platypus. Classification (NCBI taxonomy): domain Eukaryota; kingdom Metazoa; phylum Arthropoda; class Malacostraca; order Decapoda; family Lithodidae; genus Paralithodes; species Paralithodes platypus. The sequence goes on along the minus strand of CM064524.1, from coordinate 2,581,986 downwards.
TCCTAGTCACTTAACGTAAGATAAGGGAAATCTGTTCAGGGGAGACAGTAGGCTGCGAGCATGCTTGAGCTCTGCCTAGGCTCTCTGTACCTTTATACTGCTGCTAGACTTTATTAGTAAGAAAGACAGCTTATCGTTTATTAACTTTAACTGCGTATGCTTTAGGAATTATTCACGTATTGTTTTTGCCTAGGTTGATGCATAGTGCACAACCCAGTATGGCTGTTACGTTGGCTAAGGAAGTACTGTTTTTGAGTGGCTGTTGTTAGTGCTGTCACAGAGTTGTTGCACTCTCTTGTTTCCATATATATGTATCCTACTTTTTGGTGTATCTAGGATACACGCTTTGGTGTCCTGCCCCTGCATTATTTATGTTCTATATTCGACGAGCATCTTAGAGCATCAGACGTTTTTTAGAAGATTCCATATCTGTTTCCTGTAGGACTAGACTTCAAGTGTTTTCATAGAGCATTGAAGAGTTTAGTGTTGAGTTCAGACTCACACTAAAGATAACGTAAGCATATAACCTTTTATTAAATCTTGTCATAGTTTATTTAAGCATTGTTATTACTTGAGAGCTTTTTATTAACGTAATTACTCTTGTTGTGAGTAGGCTTTGCCGTGACCGGAAAGCCTTTGTAGAAGTACACTTTACCCAGTTAATTGATACCCCGTTATCCAGTAGATTAACTCTGGAGGGTTTAGGTGTTTTGTTCAGCGGCTCAATAGTTCGAGGGTTTGGAATTAGTGTACCGTTGTTGCAGATCTAGCCTATCTTGTAGTCCAATATTAAGTGCCCTTGTTTATTTCGTTGTGCCGGTCGTAACAAATGGGAACCTTGCCAGGATATAGTGAACTTAATTTTGCAGGTTTTTTGGAGAAATCTTATTGCCATTTGGGGTTGAATTTATTTCTCGCAGTGTTGGCAGTGGACATTGTTTTGAGGATATATGGAACTTGTTGGAGTTTATTGGTGACCTAGTATTGCACTTAAAAAAACATCTTTGAATATTTTTTGTGAATAAAGCTACGCGAGAGTTTGGCTACTTTTGTCTTGACTTGGGATTTTTTTTTTTTTGACTCCATCATGTCGTCACTGGACGGGTTTGAGGATAGTGAGGGCACAGTGCGAGGGACAGGCGAGAAGGTGAAGAAGGTGGAGTTGTCTGACGGCGTTCGGGTGGTGAACGGTGAGGAGGATGCTCGGAGGTTTTTGGAGGAGCCTGTGTCGGCGGACCGGGTGTCGGGGCTGGACCGGTATGGACTGCAGTGTATAGCCACGGTCTTAGGGTTTTCTTGCACTAGCAGTTTGTCAAGAAGTGAGCTGGTTGCCTGTGTGCTGGGTGGGGTGGGTGAGGCTTCGGGTGGAGCGGGAGCTGGGGCACCTTCGTCCCAGCCCCCATTCCACTCAACTCCTATCATGGCGCCCCCTCGGGTTCCGGACCTGAGTACGTTCCCGCAGGCCGATGTCCGCTGGCGGTTGGGTAAGCCTCTAGGTGACTCACTGGGTGGGTCCCCGGTAGTAGCACCCCCTCCTCAGGGTTTGTCTTCCGAGATGTTGTTTCAGCTCGAGCTCGCCAAACTTAAGCAGCAGGAGCGGGAGCGACAGGCCGAGCTCGAGCAGCGAAAGCATGAGGCTGAGCTCAGGCAGCAGCAGCAGCAGCGAGAGGCAGAGCTCAAGTATAAGTATGAGGCTGAGCTCAAGCAGCGAGAGACTGAGCTCAAGTATGAGTCTGGAAGGTATTGTGCCGATGTTGACCTAGAGAAAACTCGTATAGAGGTGACGGGGAACCGTTTCGTCCAGGGGGGTCGATCCCATGACCAGTCCCTGTCGCATCTACTAAAGTTGGTTCCGGTGTTTGATGAGTCAGGAGTTACAGAATTCTTTCTCCGTTTTGAGAAAAAGTGCTGGGAGCACAAATGGCCCGAGGAGAAGTGGGCAGCCCTTGTTTCTTCACGATTGACGGGGAAAGCACTCAAGGCGTACGATGCTTTGCCCCTAGATTCCTGTGTGAATTATGAGTTGTTGAAAGAGGCTGTCCTGAGGGCGTATGAGTTGCAGCCAGAGACCTATAGGCTGAAGTTTAGGGCTGTTCCTAAGAGAAAGGAGAGTACTTTCCAGGAACACGCTAGAGAGCTGTCAGATGCGTTTGAGAATTGGTTGAGGTCGGAGAAAGCAACTACTTTTGATGCGGTAAAGCAATTAGTGTTGTTAGAACAATTTTTTAAATGCACTGGCAGTGACTTGACTCTTAACCTAAAAGAAAAGGAACCTAAAACTCTGCAGGAGGCGGCTGAGTTGGCTGACCTCAGGTTGTCATTAATTCGTGGGTGCGGGTCTGCCCAGAGAGCTAAGGCAGGTAACAAGGGGCGTACCACCCCACCCCCCCGAACTAATGATACAACAAATTATCCTACTAAGAGCACTGGTGCCAATTTTGAACCCAAGTCGAAATCCTTCTCGTTAAAGAAAGGCCAGGGCCCTTCCTGTCCCCAGGGGAAGTCAATGAGTGAGGTGGAGTGTTTTAATTGCCATAATAAAGGGCATATTGCGCGCTCTTGTCCGAGTACACAGTCTACAGCGGTGGTGTCTCTAGTGAGGAACATCGGGGTGTCTTTGAGGTCTTCCGCGTTTGCCCGGGGTAAATCGTCGGTTGCGAAGTCACAGTCGGTGAAGAAGCATGAGGAGGGCTCGATACCCGTCCAAGATGCTTTTTGTGGTCATAGGGGACATGGCAATGTAAGGTGGGCTGGTGTGCAACATAGGCTTGAGTTGTTGCGTGATACGGGTGCCTCACAGACGTTACTTAAGAACTTCACTGGTAAGCCTATTAACGCAGCTCGGGTTGTAGTGCTTCAAGGCATCAATGCTGTGCGGTCTTGCCCGCTGGTGAGAGTGGAGCTTGTGGTGGATGGTGTGACACGGGAGTTGGATGTGGGAATTGTAGAGAAGTTGCCAGTTGAGGGGGTCGACCTCCTTCTCGGTAACGACTTTGCGGTGCCTACTTCCGAGGTTACACCCTTAGTCGTTGCCGAGAGGGCGGCCGACATGACTAGGGAGGGGCAAGAGTGGCTCGAGAGGTGCCAGACGCAGCAGATGGCGTGTACTGTCACCAGATCTCAGTCCGCTCAGGTGTAACAGCCTAGTACCCAGGTCTCAGACCAGCGGAGGAAGGGTCGGAAGGAGAAAGTCGAGGCTGGTGGTCGGGTTAAGAGTTTGGACCCAGCGACACTCCATGGTGACTCGGTATTTGCACCACTTTTGAGGTCCGGAGTGGCCCCAGAACCTGTCCCCCCTAGTGACATGGTAGGGCGTGATAGCACTCCGCAACAGAAATGTTCCCAGGTGAAACAGACTAGGCCTGAGCAACCCAGTATCGGGGGTGGCCACAAGTTGCTCCAGGAGGCCGTGGACAGGTTGGCACCCTCTGATATACGACGGATGCAACTAGAAGATCCTAGTCTTGAGAGTTGTGGGAATGGGGTTATTGAACTAGATGAGGACGGGGAAGCATGTCATGTGAACCTGTTGAAGGAGTTTGTGAGGCGCCCACCTGAACAGCCTACTGTCCCTGTGTTGGTCTGCAATGGCCAAGGTGGAGAAGGAGAGGGGGGCAGTGAGGCACAGGTGGAGGAAAGTTGGGATTGTCATGTCTCAGCGGATCAGTGGGCGGGGAACACGAGTCAGGTGGCTGTGGAAGCGCCTGAGCACCTGCCTGTGCAGCAGCGTGCAGCGATCCAGCACCTGTTCTGTTTATACCCCACTGTTTTTGCCGAGCACCCAGGCCTTACAACTCATACGGTGCACGATGTTCCGCTGGCAGGTCACTTGGGTGTGAGTAAAACGTTGGCCTCGTTGTCTAAGTTGTTCAAGGTGGGCGACAAGGCTTTGACATGGTTGTCAGTTCAGGGTCGACCCATGGCTGCTAAGGGTGGTGGTCAGTATCAGGACATTAAGCAGATTGGTGAGGTTAACTATGGAATAGATACGCCTGACCGTCGTATAGCCTCCCAATGCTGCCCTAGTAAAATGCAACAGCTCTACCATAGACCGACTGTATCTGGCCGTGGCGCTGAAGGCGGTGATGTTGTGCAGGCAGGTGTAGTCGCAAGGAATGCGGGGGTGCGCATGTATGGTATCGGTGGGGAAGCCTTAGTACTTATGAACTATGGGAGTGACTGCACAGGTGGTATAGATTGTCCCTCTCATGACCTGGCTGTTTTAGGGACAGAGGTGGAGAAGGAGGGAGACTATAGTTTAGAAACTGCGGTCTCGGCTGGGTTGTGGGAGGGCAATGAGCATGTTGTTCTTCGAGATAAGTTGCAACCTCTTGTTGCTAAGCGCCAAGAGAAGTTGTTTACTAGGCTGTGGCAGTACGTCCGCATGTTTGTTGATTCTCCAGGCCTGATGTCCGGGGGGGCACCCGACATGGAGGCTGGAGACAGTGCATAGCTCAAATTGGCTCCCTACCGTATATATCCTGCTCGACAGCCTGTCGTGAAAGCAGAGCAGGACTACATGTTGAAAAAGGGTCTGACGGATAAGGGATATCGTGAGTGGTCGTTGCCATTGACTTTGCAACCTGAGTTGAGTGGCAAGATCCATGTTTGTGTTGATTGCAAGAGTGTTGGTGCATCATCCCTGACAGACGCCTATCCATTACCCAGATTTGACGACCCCATAGACCGCATCGGGGCTGCCTCGTTTATCACTAAGGTGGAAATAGTGAAAGGTTATTGGCAGGCCCCGTTGCCAGAGAGAGCGAAGAGAAGTGCCAGTCTTGTGATGGACTGGGCAGTTTATCAGTGTCAGGTGTTGTTTTGCTGCCGGAACACAAGTTGGATGTGTGGCATGTTACGGGCACTGATAATGTTCTGGCTGATTGTTTGTCATGGGAGGGTATGTTTTAAGGAGAACCCTCGCCGTTCAGTCAGTGTTGGTTTGAGTTTGGAGAAAAATTAGGCTTGCCCCTGTAGTGCAAAGCCGCCAAAAACACTATTAAAATAATACAAAAACCTCACATAAAAACTTTCTTTTGATAGTATACAGTATAAGTGCAGTATGTTACAGCAAGGATCTAAGACATTCTGAGTTTTTGTTCTTAGTAGGCTAGGCTTGGTGAAGCTTGCTCGTTGAGCGTAATATTGTTAAGTGATACTATTATTTTGGGGTAGTGTTGTGTAGATTTTTTGTATATAACGAAGTGTTTTTACGTTTGTGATTGTGCGTTGTTTTTCACAACTTGGGGAGTAGCTGGGTGATGCGGGGTTTGTGGGCATTCTGTCTGGTCAGATGTGGCGTTTACCTGAGGTTAAAACGTCCCACATCTTGGGCGGGGTGTTACGCTGGCCAGGTTGCCAAAATGTACTCGTGACTCGCTAGCACTCGCCACGGCAGTGAAATGGGCTATACTAATTGTAGAACGATGTTCTTTCTTTCTTAGTATTCGTGTTGTCACAGACAGATCAGTGTTTGCCTTTATTCTTGTCTGTGACACTTAGAAGTATTTTATATCCATAGTAGTGATTATAATATGTAGCGCGTGAGTGAGAGAGGGGAGAGCGAGGCGGTAGTGCGTATGTAGGAGTGCATTCCTCGCTCGGTGGGCCCACCCGCTCGCTATTGGTCGGCGTGCCTAGTGTGATCTATGACGTCTGCTTTTCTGGTGACATAGTGGCCTGTGGTTGGTCGCCGCCCTCCTTTGCCCAGTGGTGGGGGTCCTACCCTCTCCTCTCGGACGGGCTGAGGCTCTCCTCAGAGCATGGTATTGTGCTCTTGGTCCCAGACGTCCCTCGCATTCTGTCTCCAATCTAACCCCCTTTACTGCTGTTCCTCTCTCTGAACTCCTTCTTTCCAATACTTCTTATCTTTATTCAATTACCCATCCCTTCTGGTTCTCGCATACGACTTCCATAGTCGGCCAATCGTATTACCAGCGCCTGTTCTAACATATATGTTTTGCACTAGCTTTAGAGGTTATTAGAATCATAGTCACATGGATTCATATTATTGGGTGCTTCTAATTATTGGGTTGTTCTTTATTACTATATAATGCTAGACAGTGGAGGGTATCTTTGGTCGTTGTCTGAGTTATGTATATGGCAAGTCAGAGCCTGTACGACTTCGACGGAGCTAGGTAGCCTGTAGTACACCCTTGTGCATATTTTCGTTTGCGAGCTTAGCAGTATACAAACGAAGGGCTTTTGCCTACTCTTGCTTGTATGCTTGCTAACTCATTTTGTTGACCTTTGTGGAGCGCCAGGGTAAGACCAGATACTTGAGATCTGGACTTACAAAGAGAGACTCCTAGTCACTTAATGTAAGATAAGGGAAATCTGTTCAGGGGAGACAGTAGGCTGCGAGCATGCTTGAGCTCTGCCTAGGCTCCCTGTACCTTTATACCGCTGCTAGACTTTATTAGTAAGAAAGACAGCATATTGTTTATTAACTTTAACTGCGTATGCTTTAGGAATTATTCACGTATTGTTTTTGCCTAGGTTGATGCATAGTGCACAACCCAGTATGGCTGTTACGTTGGCTAAGGAAGTACTGTTTTTGAGTGGCTGTTGTTAGTGCTGTCACAGAGTTGTTGCACTCTCTTGTTTCCATATATATGTATCCTACTTTTTGGTGTATCTAGGATACACGCTTTGGTGTCCTGCCCCTGCATTATTTCTGTTCTATATTCGACGAGCATCTTAGAGCATCAGACGTTTTTTAGAAGATTCTATATCTGTTTGCTGTAGGACTAGACTTCAAGTGTTTTCATAGAGCATTGAAGAGTTTAGTGTTGAGTTCAGACTCACACTAAAGATTACGTAAGCATATAACCTTTTATTAAATCTTGTCATAGTTTATTTAAGCATTGTTATTACTTGAGAGCTTTTTATTAACGTAATTACTCTTGTTGTGAGTAGGCTTTGCCGTGACCGGAAAGCCTTTGTAGAAGTACACTTAACCCAGTTAATTGATACCCCGTTATCCAGTAGACTAACTCTGGAGGGTTTAGGTGTTTTGTTCACCGGCTCAATAGTTCGAGGGTTTGGAATTAGCGTACCGTTGTTGCAGATATAGTCTATCTTGTAGTCCAATATTAAGTGCCCTTGTTTATTTCGTTGTGCCGGTCGTAACATAGCATTTTCGCTTATAGCATATACTGCATTGAGAGAGAGAGAGAGAGAGAGAGAGAGAGAGAGAGAGAGAGAGAGAGAGAGAGAGAGAGAGAGAGAGAGAGAGAGAGAGAGAGAGAGAGAGAGAGAGAGAGAGAGAGAGCTACATAGAGCTACATAGATACACAAACCACACAGACCTCAAGGTCCTTACTAGGCAGTCTGGCCTTACAAACTATATGTATATATGCATATATATATATATATATATATATATATATATATATACATACATACACCGGTACAGAGAGAGAGAGAGAGAGAGAGAGAGAGAGAGAGAGAGAGAGTACAAAGGAGTACAAAGGAAATCAAGCAACAACATATCTAGTGACCCTTCTAGGCTGCTTGTCCTCCAAAACACTGAGGATCAAGTGTCCACACAGTGGTTTAGAGTGGGTAAGGGAACATTGGAAAGGGAACTACTTCCCTGCCACTAACGTGGCAGGACTAGAAAGTTAGTAGGGGACATATGGGTTAGTAACTGAGGGGAGGATAAAGTTATTCATTTACAAACGCAGTCAGTCGCGGGTTTGATGCGAGATATTTGTCTAGGCGGAATTTAAATGAATCAACGGTGCTGCAGTCTATAACGTCTCGGGGAAGCCCATTCCACAAGTTGACAACTCGATTGAAGAAGAAATTCTTAGATTCGTGCGAGTTAAAAGATTTACCAATAATTTTGCAACCGTTTCCCCGTGTGTAATTAGATTGGTCGATAGTGAAGTACTTACTAACTATAGTAACTCTATAACTCTATAGTAACTATAGTAACTCTACGTTGAACTCGTTCTAGCTTGTTTATATCTTTTTGGTAATAAGGGCACCAGGATTGAACGCAGTATTCCAGAAGAGAGCGGACTAAGGAATTGTAAAGGGTTAGGATAACTTCTTTGGATTTATGCTCAAATGACCTGCCTATAAAGCCAATTATTTTGTTTGCCTTCTTAACAACTTCTGAACATTGTTGACTCGGTTTTAGGTTACTCGATATTGTTACTCCCAGATCAGTTTCTCTGTTTACATTCTTAAGCTGAGTGCCATTCATCGAATAGTTTGCTTTCTCATTTAGGTATCCGACATGTAGTACTGTACATTTATCCGCATTGAAACTCATTCGCCAAATTTGGGCCCAACATGACAATTTATCTAGATTGTGTTGCATATCGTCAACTTGTTCTTTTGAGAGTACGCTATTTGCAATTTTTGTATCGTCAGCAAATTTTGAGAATGTGCAGGTGAGACCCTCATCTATGTCGTTGATGTAAATTAGAAAGATAATTGGTCCTAGTACCGATCCCTGGGGTACCCCGCTACTTACATTGGTCCATTTAGATGCCTTACCGTTTATGACTACCCTTTGCTTTCTGTTGCTGAGCCAATTTTCTATCCATTTCAACACACCGTCTTGTATTCCATGCGCTTTTAGTTTTAGCAGTAAACGTTTGTGGGGAACTTTGTCAAAGGCCTTTTGAAAATCAAGGTATATAATATCTACAGCTTTACTCTCATCGTAGAGGTTGAGGATATCGTGGAAGAAGTCTAAGAGGTTTGTTAAACAGGAACGTTTTTTACGAAAGCCGTGTTGAGTATCTTTAAGTATGTTATTTTCCTCTAAGTGATTTACGAGTCTGTCTCGTATGACCGTTTCTAGCATTTTACATACAACTGAGGTTAAGCTAATTGGACGATAGTTACTGGGTAGGGATTTGCTGCCTTTTTGAATATCGGTGTTACGTTGGCTAGCTTCCACTGATCAGGCATAGTTCCAGACTGCAAGGATTTATTGAATGGTACTGTCAGTGGTTTGGAGAGCTCATTCTTAGCTTCCTTTAGAACTCTAGGCGAGATTGTATCAGGTCCTGGCGTTTTATTTACCTTGAGTTTATCTAAACAATTCAATACTTCTCTCTCTGTAACGGTGATATTGCTTAGAACATCTGAATTATCAATCTGAATCGGCGATGGTGTAGGGATATCACTGAGGTCTTCTGTTGTAAAAACTGATGCAAAGAAGGTATTGAGGGCATTACTCATTTGTACTTCGTCTTTGGTGTATTCTCCTTTTTCATCGACTAACGGTCCAACAGTTGAAGTAACTACTTTTTTCTTTCTGATATAAGTATAGAATTCTTTCGGGTTTGTTTTACTTTGATTCGCAATATGTAACTCTAAGGTCTTTTTACTTTGCTTAATTAACTTTTTGGCTTTGCGTCGTAGCTCTACAAATTTCACCCGTTCTTCGTCATTTTGTGAGGATTTTAATCTATCATTAGCAAATTTTTTAGCAAGCAGGCAGTTTGAAATATCTTTATTCCACCATTTGGGCTTATTATTATGGCCTGGACGCCGTATTTTCGATGGTATGCAGTCTTTCACTGCTTTTAGGTAAGTGGTTTCGAATAACTTCCAAGATGTATTTATGTCGTTATAGTTAGTTAAAAAGCTCCAGTCAGTTTCTTTAAACATAGCTCTAAGTTTATGGAAGTTTGCTTTCTTGAAATTAGGGACTTTTTCGATGCTACTATTTGGTTCGTTACTAGTAAACTTTAAAGTGAAAGTTATCGTACGATGGTCGCTGTTACTGAATTCATCACCAACATTCAAATTCTCTATCAATTCTTCTTTTGTTGCAAGTACAATGTCAAGAACGTTATTACCACGGGTCCTTCCTGGTTGTCCTGTGCTGAGTCGATTTCTTCTCCGAAAATCCTTCACCGCATCGTTGAGAAGACGCCCAAAACGTGCTGCTCCCACCTGGTTCAGATGAACTCCATCGTTCGAAAACAAATAGTCATCGTAGTAGAAATTGTCCCAGGTGTCGACGAATCCCACGTTCTCCTTCCTGCAGAGGTTTGCTAGACAACGATTTGTGCTGGTGGCTATGTTGTAAAATCGGCTCTCTACACCGAGCCGGGGGACGATTCCTGAGACGATGATCCTTGATGACTTCTCCTTAAATGACTTGATCAGCTGCTGGTACTTTAAAAGCAAATCTTCCGACCGGGTTCGCTGTACATCGTTGGATCCAACGTGGATGACGTACATTGTATTAGCAGGGGCCAGCTTTGATACTTCGTCAACTGCTGCAACTACGTCATCCACACCACCACCAGGGATACAAAAACGCTTCCTGGTCTTAGGTGCCCTGGCGCAAAACTCTGTGAGCTGACCACGTATCATCGAGTCTCCCACGAGCCGGACTCCTTCTATTTCCTCTTCGTCATCTGAGTCTGCGAGTATCTGGAAACGGTTTTGACACTCGGTAATCGGTATGTGTTTCCTGGTCTTGGGGCAAACGTTGTTCCTCACGACACGGAAGTTGTCTTGAGGGGGAAGAGAGTCACTATTTGTATCTTGAGTATCGGAAACATCAGCTGAAGTGGCTACTGTAGGCGTTGAATTGTTGGCAGTTGACGTTGGGGCGTTGGTGGCTGCTGGAGTTGCGGTGACAATTGAAGTTTGTGGTACTCCAACGTTGAGTGTTACAAACTCTTGGAGTGATTCCAGCTTCATGGTGAGGACGTTGATCTTGTTGTAGGCTTCATCTAATTTCACTGTAAAATTCTCTCGTTGCTGGCAGAGCCGGCAGACTTGAAGTTCGATAGTAGCAAACATGGACTCACCAAACCTACCGGCGCAGTTCGCACAAGCGCGAGGCATGGTGACAGTCACTTTCTTCAGATCACTTCACTCACTTAAAAAACAATTCACTCACTTTAAAACACTTCACTCACTTTAAAAACACTTCAATCACTTCAACCGAAAACAAATATGCTGAAATACGCAGAAATAGGTTATCAGGGGTGATAGCCTAACCGAAAACAAAAATGTTGAGATACGCAGAATTAGGCTTCCAGGGGCGATAGCCTAACCAAAAGGTTTTTTTTTAAATTGAAATACGCAATAATAGGCTACCAGCGTTGAATAGCCTAACCGAAAATAATAAAATTGAAATTCGCAGAAATAGGCTACCAGGTGTGATAACCTAACCTTAAACAAATATATGTATAACAGAATATGTAACTAAATATACAATTCACCAAATAGAGATTATATAAAAATAAAGTGTGACTGCACACAAGGGGTTAATATACTGTGTCAACAGATGGCCCTGGTGTCACTGTAGCCTAGTAAAGCAGTAGCCTACTCTTTTTAGATAAAAAAGTGTATCAGTCAAAGGTTATTACAAGATCGTGCAAGCAACAACTAAAATTACAGATATATACTGTATAGCTACAGTAGGATACTAAATACAATATCTACAAGAGTTAATAATAAAACAGATTGGCTGGCTATAGGCTAGGCTAGGTTTGGGTTAGGTCAAAAGCTTGGCAGGTTGGGTTAGGCTAGGTTAGTTTGTACAAATACCACCCTTAGCTTAAAGTAAAATCAGTCTGAGGAGAAAAAGTCAAGAATATATCTAGGGGGAAAAGATATATGAATGCACTTAAATTTGGTACAAAATTTGCTGGAATTTAATATGTATAATCCCCCAAAAAGGTTTGTTTACAAAATGGCGTCGGCGTTAGTCTCTGTAGGCAGGTTAGTTAGTAAACAATATTGTTTATTAGCAAATTAATATGCAAAGCTTTACTTACATACAAGGCAGTTAAATATATACTTACTACAGTAGGTAATGGGTAAAATTAGGGGCTACGATTTTATATAAAATAGTAATAAGAGAGCGTTTGTTTACAAAGCAAAACAAAACAATAGATGGCGCTAGTGGCGCCCTGTCCGAGCAGGAGTCTTGTGATAAACACAAAGTTTATCAGTCAATACACAGCGAAATATCGTGCAGTGTTACTTACTAAGCTACAGGATGGTTAAACGTGCTCTTAACCACCTTTCATGCACAAGAATGAAGAGGATGAGTAGTTAATACTCAAATTATGATCGATATCGTGAGAGCGTTGACAGAGCGTCTGCAGCGTCTGGCGGTAGCACGGGGTGTGAGGTGAGAGAGAGAGAGAGAGAGAGAGAGAGAGAGAGAGAAATTCACAAAAATAGAGAAAATTAGTGAAATCCATCAACGTCTAAGGGAATGACACTATATACTTAATTTAACTATAATTTAACTAATTAAACTATAACTGTCATAATTACAATAAAGTCTACGGACTCTTAACTAATGATTTAACCACACCCGACTTATCAATTGACTTAACTGATTTAATTTGAACAACTCCCGGCATTTATCCATATTAGAATGAATCACTATATTACCAAGGCTAATGTTGACGATATGTGTCCCTAATCTCTTGACTCCTGAGGTTGAGTTGAAGGGTGGAAAGTGGTGGACATAGCCTATAACACCATCTCACAGAATATAATAGTTATACTTTTTGACAGTCCGACATTACATTTTTGCAATCCAGAGAATTAATAGAAATTTTTCACTGACTCCCATTACGATTCTACTCGATTGAATGTGGTATTTGCGAATAAAATATATCTATTCTCAAGTACAATATTCAGAGATGGGAATCTCTCCCATTGATGAATCTCTCCCATCAAAATGGGAATAACTTAAAAGAAGCATCTACCAATTTTGGATTGTCGAAATTGGTTGCAAACACGTTCTTTCAGACGAACAAAAGGCCTAGTCGAGGCAATCCTCAAATCTACAGTATTTCGGGGCTTCATCTACTGTATATTCGCAAAATGTATACCATCATAGATGGTAAATATTTGGTGAGCCTTCCGAAAATGTATATATATACTGTACATATATATATATATATATATATATATATATATATATACATATATATATATATATATATAATTTTATATATATATATATATATATATACAGTATATAATGGTCTTCGAGGAAGAGGAGGGATTAGAGAAGAAGAGGTAGAGGAGTAGAAGATAGAGAAGCTGGAGATGAAGTAGTAGAGGAAGGTGGGTGAAGGATACACAGGTATATACTGTATATATAGAGTTGACATTCAGCCAGGGAGATAGACAGGTGCCGCTCTATACATTATACTTTATATCTATTTCTGTAAAGGCCGAAGGGAGAGAGAGAGAGAGAGTACAAAGGAGTACAAAGGAAAACAAACAACAACACGCTATGCGACCCGTCGAGGTTACTTGCCCTCCAAAACACTGTTGTTCCAAGTGTTGCAACAGCATTTCGGAGATAATGTGGGAATGATGTGAGAAGGAAGTGCTGCCCTGGGGCTTAGTTCATGGCCAGAGAAATTATATTAATATCTATTAGGTTATTGAACAAACACTACTAAAGAAAATATTTATTCAATTACAAATGCAGTCAACCTTGGGTTCAGGGAAAGGTGCATGTCTAGGCGAACTTTGAACTGTTGCAGTCTATGACATCTCGGGGAATCCCATTCCACAAGTTGACGACTCGATTGAAGAAAACATTCTTGGATTCGTTACAGTTGAATGATTTACCAATGGTTTTGTAGCTATTTACCAGCGTGTTGTTTGATTAGTCAATCGTAAAATATTTATTACAGTTCTTGTTGTCGATGCCTTTAATGATCTTGAAAACTTGACTAAGGTCACTTGTTACGACCGGGACTGCGAATAAAAACAAGGGCACTTGATGATTGGACTAGTAATAGGGCACTATGCAACAATGGTACGCTAGATCCAAACCCTCGAACTTATATGCCGGAGAACAAAACACCTATACCCTCCAGAGTTAATCAGCGATAGCGGGGTATCCTTAACTGGGCATAAATGTACTCTACTTCAGGCTAACCGACACTGGTATAGCCTGATAACACACAGGCTGCAAGTTATGTTAAAATGCATAAACAGGAATCTATGGAAAGATCAATTAAATCACTACAAGATTTAATACAATAAAAAGATGCTTCAATACAGTTATTCTAAACAACAATAAACTCTTCACTCCTATCTGAAAGAAAGTGAAGTATAGTCCTACAGCATAGACCTGGAAACTTCTGAAGAAAGTCTGATGCTCATAAGATGCTCGTATCTTAAAGTATATAAAGGCAGGAGGCAGGACACCACACGTGTAAATCGAATACACTAAAAGATAGGACATATAATGTTAACTGACATGAGAATACTATAAATGAGCAACGGTAGTAATGCTCGACACTAAAAGAAGTACTTCCTCATCAACGAAACAGCCTACTATGGTTGTGCGGCTCAGCAACAACCTAGACTAATAAATGCTGTGAATAATAATGCGCACATATCAAAGAGCTTATATTAAATACTAATAAGTGTCTACTCAATTAATAATGTCTAGGTAAGGAACTGGGGTTGAGCAAGACAGGTTCGTAGCCTAGCGATGTCCTTAAGACTGCATCCTTTAAGTTACGTTAATTGACTAGGGTGCTCTCTTGATAGATCCAGATCACAAGTATCTGGTTCTATCCTGGCGACCCTCTAAAGACAAGCAAAGAGACAGCAAAGTGAGGAACTGGTACAGGCCAAAACCCTCAGTCAACACAAAGCTGCACTTGCAAAAGGACGCAACTGAAAAGACAACACAGGCTACCACAGGACCGGTCGAAGTCTTGTACGTATAAGCAAACCATGCACACATTGATGACAACGACTACAGTTACCCTATCCCAGTCTAGCAGTAAATAAAAGAGCAGAGACACTAAATCTATAATGGAGACACACAGAGTTCATAACCTATACTAACTAAGAACCCTCAAACCTATTCTAAGTACATGTAAATATCTCAGAGGATGGCGCATGCAATACAATGGGCCGGCTATGGAAACCGTATGCAGAACCCAAGGGGATAAGTAATTGAATAAAGGTGAGAAGTAATGGAAAAGAAGAAGTTCAGAGAGAGAAACAGTTCTAAAGGTGGTGATCGGGGGAGAGTAAGCAAAGGGATGTTAGATGCATGTGCGCCTAGCCTGTCCTGAGGAGGACAGCTCCTGTGGACCCTCATGTTGGAGGTTAGTTACACAGGAGCCCGCAAAGGCGCATTGGTCGGCCAATCACGGGCCGATATGTCACAAGACAGCAGGTGTCACGTGACACAGCAAGACACTCACTACCATCTCATTTAAAAAAGTCTCTCTCTTCCCACGCTGGTACTATCATCACTACTATTGATAGAAAATACAACCCGTTGTCACAGACGAAAACAAAAGACCACCACTGGACTGTCTGTGACAATACGAGTACTAGGAAAGAAAGAACAACATTCTCTGATAACTGTAGCCCATTTCAATGTCCCTGGCGAGCGCTAGTGGCTAACGAGAGGCGATTCTGCCAACGCTGGTAGACGTCACACCCCGCCCAAGATATGGGACGCTCAACATTAGGCGAGCACCATATCTGACAAGGCAGAATGCCGAAAAGACCCGCCACACCTAGCCACTCCACCAGAAATGAAATGCAAAGCTCAATCTTAAATAAAAACAACACATTAGCATAAAGAAAATCTTATAACCCCTCCCAAACACAATAGTATAATTTTAGCCTACTATGCTCCCTGAGCGAGCTTCACAGAGCCCAGCCTACTAAGTGAAAGACAGGTTCAACTTAGGACTTTAGCTATAACATTGGCAACTTACAATTAACTATCAAAAAGAAAGAGTTTTTATCTGATTTTTTTTTTATTTAATGTTAATGTTGTTTTTGACGGCTGCTCTATGGGGGCAAGCCTGGTTTTTATCCACTCTCAAACACACACTGACTGAATGGCGAGGGTGCTCCCCGAAGCGTACTCTCCCGTGACAAACAATCAGCCACAACATTATCAGCGCCCTTAACATGCCACACATCCGACTTGTGTTCCGGCAGCAAAACAACACCTGGCACTGATAAACTGCCCAGTTCATCACAAGACTGGCACTTCTCTTCGCTCTTTCCAGCAACGGGACCTGCCAAAAACCTTTCACTAGTTCTACCTTCGTGATAAGTGATGCAGCCCCGATGCGGTCTATGGTGTCGTCAACTCGATAAGGTATAGGCGTCTGTCAGAGATAATGCACACACACTCTTGCAATCAACACACACACTGATCTTGCCACTTAACACAGGTTGCAAAGTTACAGGCAACGACCACTCACGACATTCCTTATCCCTCAGACCCTTTGTCCACATGTAGTCCAGCTCTGTTTTCACCACAGGCTGTCGAGCAGGATTTATACGGTAGGGAGCCAACTTGAACCTTGCACTGTCCCCAGCCTCTATGTCGGATTCTACCGAACAAACATGCGGATGTACTGCCACAGCCTAGTAAACACCTAGTAAACAACTTCTCTTGACGCTTAGGAACAAGAGGTTGCAACTTATCTCGACGAACAACATGCTCATTGCCCTCCCACAACCCCGCCGAGACCACAGTTTCTACACTATAGCCTCCCTCCTTCTCCTCCTTTGTCCCTAGAACAGTCAGGTTACGAAAGGGACAATCTGTACCACCTATGCAGTCACTCTCATAGTTCATAATTGCTAAGGCCTCCCCGCCGATACCGTACATGCGCACCCCCGCATTCCTTGCGACTACATCTGCCTGCGCAGCATCACCGCCTTCAGCGACATGGCCAGATACAGTCGGTCTATGGTAGGGCTGTTGCATAATGCTAGAGCAGCATTGGGAGGCTATGCGATGACCGGGCACATCCATTCCACAGTCAACCTCACCAATCTGCTCAATGTCCTGGTTCTGACCACTACCCTTAGCAGCCATGGGTCGACCCTGACCTGACAACCATGCCAAAGCCTCGTCTCCCACCTTGAACCACTGAAACAACGAGGCCAACGGTCTACTGACACTCAAGTGACCTGTCAGCAGAACCTCATGCACCGCAAGAGTTGTGAGGCTTGGGTGCTCGGCACAAACAGTGGGGTATGAA
Source organism: Paralithodes platypus (assembly GCA_032716605.1). NCBI lineage: Eukaryota > Metazoa > Arthropoda > Malacostraca > Decapoda > Lithodidae > Paralithodes > Paralithodes platypus. The sequence goes on along the minus strand of CM064524.1, from coordinate 2,564,977 downwards.
CTGTGACGCCTGCAGCTTAGCAGAACGCCACGTGGGCTCAGCCGCTCGGTTGGCCACTCGCTAACACTCGCCAGGGCAATGTATTTGGCTACAATCTATCTACAATGTTGTACTTTCTTTCTTGTGAATCGTCATGTCACAGGCAGTATAGAAGTGGTCTTTATTTTCGCCTGTGACCATTATATTTTATATCATGAGTAGAACATAAGATGCATTGTATATTGTTGAGGAGAGAGAGAGCGGTATAGGCAGTGGGGTGGTAGTGTGTGCGTGCGTATACATGTGCTGCCTCCCCCCCGCTCGTAGGCTCGCGCGCGTGCCGTCTCACGCCTCTTGATTGGCTGGTGGTTCCTGGAGCCTTCTGCAGGTCTGCTGCCTGGTGACGTAGCGGCCTGTGATTGGCTGACCACCATGCCTTTGTGTGATCCTGGGGGCCCCGAGGAGCTACTCTTTTCAGAGCTTGCCTGACCAGCATACCCTTAACATCTCCCTTGCCACCTGTTGCCTCCTTGCTGCAGTGTGCAGCGCTCCAGCACCCGCTCGGTTCTGTTACGACCGGGACTCGTATAAAACAAGGGCTCTTAATCATTGGACTAGAAAGGCACGCAGCCACAACGGTAACACTAGATCCAACCACCGAACTTATAATGCCGGCGCACAAAAACACCTATACCCTCCAGAGTTAAATCTGCGATAACGGGGTATCCTATAACTCGGTATAAATGCACTACTACTACAGGCTGATGATCTCTGATACAGCCTGATCACAACAACATACAATTACGTTAATAATGTATACAAGGAAAAGGATAGAGAGCTTAATTAAATCACTGAAATGATTTAATGCAAACAAGAAGCCGGTATAATTAAAGTTACTCTAAACAATAATAAACTGTCACTCCTATATTAAAGAAAGTGAATGAAAGTCCTAAAGCATCGAGCAGGAATCTTCTGAAGAAAGTCTGATGCTGCTTAAGATGATCGAATCGGATTTTGAACTGTTATATAAAGCAGGAAAACGATAGGACAAATGTAGGGACATACCGTGTTAACTGGCACGGGAATAATAATAAATGCGCAATAGTATTATCTCCAACAACAAAAGAAGTACTTCCTCAGGCAACTCAAAAAGCCTGCTTAGGTTGTGCAACTCAACAATAACCAAGGCTTACAATCAACGTGAATAAAAATGCTGCATACATAACATAAGAGCTTATAATCCTAATCGGGTGTCTGCTAGGCTAATAAAGTCTAGCTGGAATGTCGTAGGCTAGGAAACAATGGCTGTGAAAGCGGCTCGAAGCCTAGCGAGGTCCTTAAGACTGTGCGGCCAAATTACGTTAAATGACGGGGTGCTCTCTTGAGAGATCCAGATCGCTAGTATCTGGTTCTCTCCTGGCGACCCTCTCAAAGTCAAAGCAAAACGAGTTAGCACAGTGTTGGGTGGCAGAGGCAAAAGCCCTCACTCGCAACACAGTGCTAAACTCACAAGGTACACAGTCAGAAAGACCACCTAGGCTTCCCACTTCTCCGTTGCGATTGTACAGGTTCAACAACACCTGGTACACATCGGAAATCACAACACAAGTAGCCTTACCCCAGTCTAGCATTAAATAGCCCAGCAGACAGCCAAGGAATAGGTAGGGAGACACTGTGAGTGTGTCGAACCTCTACAGACAAAATGGAAACCCCTCCAAAATGCCTATCTAAACATGTAATATCTGAGAGCTTCAGCATATAATACGATGGCCGATATATGAAATCGTGCAGAACCAAAGGGGAGTTATGATATTAAATAAATTAGAAGAATGAGAGGTAAGAAGTTGAGAGAGAGAGAGAAAGTGTTCTATAGGTAGAAGTCGGGGGACAGGTGGCAAGGGAGATGTTAAGGGTATGCTGGTCAGGCAAGCTCTGAAGAGAGTAGCTCCTCGGGGCCCCCAGGATCACACAAAGGCATGGTGGTCAGCCAATCACAGGCCGCTACGTCACCAGGCAGCAGACCTGCAGAATGCGCCAGGAACTACCAGCCAATCAAGAGGCGTGAGACGGCACGCGCGCGAGCCTACGAGCGGGGGGGAGGCAGCACATGTATACGCACGCACACACTACCACCCCACTGCCTATACCACTCTCTCTCTCCTCAACAATATACAATGCATCTTATGTTCTACTCATGATATAAAATATAATGCATTGTCACAGGCGAAAATAAAGACCACTTCTATACTGCCTGTGACATGACGATTCACAAGAAAGAAAGTACAACATTGTAGATAGACTGTAGCCAAATACATTGCCCTGGCGAGTGGCCAAGCGAGCGGCTGAGCCCACGTGGCGTTCTGCTAAGCTGCAGGCATCACACCCCTCCCATGATATTAGACGCTCAACCATGAGCTCCATATCTGACAAGCAGAAAGCCGATAAGACTTGCCACTCCTAATCACTTCGCAACAAAGAAGGCAAAGCTCAGTTCTCATTAACAACAAAAAATACAACCCCTCCCAACACAATAGCTTAATTAATTCATACTGCTATGCTCCTAGAGCGAGCATCTACTAGCCCAGCCTTCTGAGAGAAGCACAGGTTCGACTCAGAACTTTAGCTATAACATACTTAAAACAAATTTAACTATTAAAGAAAGAGTTTTTATAGAATTTTTATTTTTAATATGTTTATGGCGGCTGCACTTACAGGGGCAAGCCAATTTTACTCCACTCTCAACACACATTGACTGAACAGCGAGGGTTCTTCTGCAAACAAACCCTCCCGTGACAAACAATCAGCCAAAACATTATCAGTGCCATTAGCATGCCACACATCCAACTTGTGTTCCGGCAGCACAACAACACCTGACCCTGATAAACTGCCCAGTTCATCACAAGACTGGCACTTCTCTTCGCTCTTTCTGGCAACGGAACCTGCCAAAAGCCTTTCACTAGTTCTACCTTCGTGATAGGCGATGCAGCCCCGATGCGGTCTATGGTGTCGTCAACTCTCGATAAGGTATAGGCGTCTATCATGGATAATGCACACACTCTCTTGCAATCAACACACACACTGATCTTGCCACTTAACACAGGTTGTAAAGTTACAGGCAACGACCACTCACGACATTCTTTATCCCTCAGACTCTTGGGTAATGGATAGGTGTCTGTCAGGGATAATGCTTCCACACTCTTGCAGTCACCATACACACGGATCTTGCCACTCAACTCAAGTTGCAAACTCACTGGCAACGACCACTCACGATATCCCTTATCCCTCAGACCCTTTTTCCACATGTCGTCTAGCTCCTTTTTCACGACAGGCTGTTGAGCAGGATTTTTACGGTAGGGAATTAAACTGAGCCTAGCACTGTCTTCAGCCTCCATGTCGGATTCTACCCCGTACATCAGGCCTGGAGAAGCAACAAACATGCGGATGCACTGGCACAGCTTAGTAAACAACTTATCTCGCAGAACAACATGCCTAGTGCCCTCCCACAACCCAGCCGAGACTGCAGGTTCTAACCTGTAGACTCCCTTCTTCTCCACCTTCGTCCCTAGAACAGCCAGGTCATGAGAGGGACAATCAGTACTACCTGTGCAGTCACTCCCATAGTTCATTATTGCTAAGGCTTCCCCGCCGATACCGTACATGCGCATCCCCGCATTCCTTACGACTACATCTGCCTGCGCAGCATCACCGCTTTTAGCGACATGGCCAGATACAGTCGGTCTATGGTAGGGCTGTTGCATTCGACTAGAGCAGCATTGGGAGGCTATGCGACGACCGGGCACATCCACTCCACAGCCAATCTCACCAATCTGCTCAATGTCCTCCTTCTGACCACCACCCTTGGCAGCCATGGGTCGACCCTGACCTGACAACCATGTCCAAGCCTCATCGCCCACCTTGAGCCACCGAAACAACGAGGCTAACGGTCTCCCAACATTCACGTGACCTGCCCGCGGAACATCTTGCACCGCCTGAGTTGTGAGGCTCGGGTGCCCGGCACGACCAGTGGGGTATGAACCGAGCTGGTGCTGGAGCGCTGCACACTGCTGCTTAGGCAGGTGCTCTAGCGCTTCCACAGCCACCAGACTCGTGTCCCCCGCCCACTGCTCTGCCGAGACATGACAATCCCTACTCTCCTCCACCTGTGCCCTACTGCCCCCCTCTCTTTCTCCACATTGGCCGCTGCAGACCAACACAGGGACAGTAGGCTGCTCAGGTGGTTGCCTCACAAACTCTAACAGGTTCACATGACATGTTTCACCGTCCTCGAGTTCAACTTACTGTCTCAGAGTTTTCTCACGCCCTACCTCCTCACCAAGTGTGACAGGTTCTGGGGCCACTCCGGACCTGAACGTTGGTGCTAATACTGAGTCGCCAAGAAGAGCCGCTGGATCAAAACTCACAAAACTACTCCCAACTTTAGCTTGCTCCTTCCGACCGTTCCTCCGCTGGTCTAGAGACTGAGGAATAGGCTGTGACACCTTAGATGCACGAGATCGTGTGACAACACACGCCTTCTGCTGTAATTGACACCTCCGGTGTCTCCCATCTCACGTCGGCCGCCCTCTCGGCAGCGACTAAGGGTGGAACCTCAGAAGTAGGCACCGCAAAGTCGTTGCCGCCCTCTACTGGCAGTTTCTCTACGATTCCAACATCAATCTCTCATGTCACACCATCAACCTCCAGCTCCACTCGAACTAACGGGTATGACCGTGTAGCATTAATACCCTGCACCACAACTACCCGAGCCGCGTTTATAGGTTGGCCTGTAAAGTTTTTCATCAGAGTCTGGGATGCATCTGTATCTCGCAACAACTCCAACCCATGCTTGCAACCAGCCCAACTCACGTAGCCATGCCCTCTATGGTCGCAAAATGCATCGCGGACAGGTTTCGAGCCTTCCGGACACTCCTTCACTGGCTGTGCCCCCGCATCTGACATATCACCCCGGGTAAATGCAGAAGACCTCAGAGACATCCCAATGTTGCTAGCCAAAGACACGACTGCTGTAGGTTGATTACTAGGGCAGGAACGTGCAAAGTTCCCCTTGATATGACACTTAAAACACTCTACTTCACCCTTGGACTTCCCCTGAGGTGGGGAAGGGCCCTGACCTTTCTCAAACGGGACAGTTTTTGGTTTGTGATCAAAATTAGTAACATTGCTCTTGCTTTTGTTATTAAATGTTGCATCACTGACTCAGGGGGGGGGGGGGGGAGTGTTGCGCCCCTTGTTAACTGCATCGGTCCGTTGTGCAGATCCGCACCCACGAATCAGCGATACTCTCAGGTCAGCCAACTCAGCTGCCTTTTGTAGAGTTTTTGGTTGTTTCTCTTTGAGGTTCAAAGTCAGGTCGCCGCCTGTGCATTTAAAAAATTGCTCTAGAAGGACTAACTGCTCAATCTCCTCGAACGTCGTCACCTTCTCTGACCTCAGCCAATTTCTCAAAGCATCAGACAGTTCCCGGGCATGTTCTAGAAAAGTGCACTCACGACCCTTCGTAACACCCCAAAACTTCAACCTATATGTCTCTGGTTGTAACTCGTACGCCCGCAGAACAGCTTCCTTCAGTACCTCATAATCGATGCAAGACTCCAAGGGCAACGCATCATATGCCTTGAGTCCTTTGCCAATCAACCTAGAGGAAACAAGGGCTGCCCACTTAACCTCGGGCCACTGGTGCTCCCGGCACTTCTCAAAATGTAGGAAAAACTCGGTGACACACGACTCGTCAAATGCAGGGACTAACTTAAGAAGGTGCGATAAAGACTGATCAAGACCTCGATTCCCAGAACCGAGACGCTGCCCTGTCGACTCCACCCGAGACTTCTCAAGCTCTATGTCTGCACAGTACATGTCCTTTCTCTCCTCAGCCTGAATCTTAGCCATCCCCAGCTCAACCTCTCGCTGCCGCTGCTCGAGCTCAGCCTCTTGCTGCTGCTGCTGCTGCCTGAGCTCAGCCTCTCGCTGCCGCTGCTCGAGCTCAGCCTCATGCTTAGCCTGTCGCTCCTGCTGCTGAAGTTTGGCGAGTTCAAGCTGAAACAACATCTTGGCAGACAAACCCTGAAGAGGGGGTGCTACTATCGGGGACCCACCCCGTGAGCCCCCTAGAGGCACACCCAACTGCCAGCGGGCATCGGCCTGCGGGAACGTACCTGGCTCCGGAGCCCGAGGGGGCGCCATGGTAGGAGTCGAGTGGAATGGGGGCTGGGCAGAAAGTGCCCCAGCTCCCGCTCCACCCGAAGCCCCACACACCCCACCGAGCACACAGGTAACCAGCTCACCTCTCGACAAACCGCTAGTACTGGGAAACCCTAAGACCGTGGCTACACACTGCAGTCCGTACCGGTCTAGCCCCGACACCCGACCCGCTGACACAGGCTCCTCCAAAAATATCCGAGCATCCTCCTCACTGTTCACCACCCGAGCGCCACTAGACAACTCCACCTTCTCCACCTCCTCGCCTGTGCCCTCACTGTACACTGATCCGTCGTTTGACATAATCCTCAACGTTTATAAAAAAAAAAGTACCTAAACTCTCATGTAGCACTATTCACTCAAAAAAATGCTTGAAGACAACTCAAGTGCTATACTACGTTGCCCCAAACAATTCCAACGTGTCCAAAATATTCCTCAAAAAACAAATGTTCAAAAATCCTGCAATTATTTCTTAGTTCACTAAATGACGACTAAGATAAGATACTAGGCAAGGTCGCCATTTGTTACGACTGGGACTGCGAATTAAAACAAGGGCACTTAATGATTGGACTAGTAATAGGGCACTATGCAACAACGGTACGCTAGATCCAAACCCTCGAACATATATGCCGGCGAACAAAACACCTATACCCTCCAGAGTTAATCAGCGATAGCGGGGTATCCTTAACTGGGCATAAATGTACTCTACTTCAGGCTAACCGACACTGGTATAGCCTGATAACACACAGGCTGCAAGTTACGTTAAAATGCATAAACAGGAATCTATGGAAAGATAAATTAAATCACTGCAAGATTTAATACAATAAAAGAATGCTTCAATACAGTTACTCTAAACAACAATAAACTCTTCACTCCTATCTGAAAGAAAGTGAAGTATAGTCCTACAGCATAGACCTGGAAACTTCTGAAGAAAGTCTGATGCTCATAAGATGCTCGTATCTTAAAGTATATAAAGGCAGGAGGCAGGACACCACACGTGTAAATCGAATACACTAAAAGATAGGATATATAATGTTAACTGACACGAGAATACTATAAATGCGCAATTGTAGTAATGCTCGACACTAAAAGAAGTACTTCCTCATCAACGAAACAGCCTACTATGGTTGTGCGGCTCAGCAACAACCTAGACTAATAAATGCTGTGAATAATAATGCGCACATATCAAAGAGCTTATATTAAATACTAATAAGTGTCTACTCAATTAATAATGTCTAGCTGGGATACTCTAGGTAAGGAACTGGGGTTGAGCAAGACAGGCTCGTAACCTAGCGATGTCCTTAAGACTGCATCCTTTAGGTTACGTTAATTGACTAGGGTGCTCTCTTGATAGATCCAGATCACAAGTATCTGGTTCTATCCTGGCGACCCTCTAAAGACAAGCAAAGAGACAGCAAAGTGAGGAACTGGTACAGGCCAAAACCCTCAGTCAACACAAAGCTGCACTCGCAAAAGAACGCAACCGAAAAGACAACACAGGCTACCACAGGACCGGTCGAAGTCGTGTAGGTATAAGCAAACCATTCACACATCGATGACAACGACTACAGTTACCCTATCCCAGTCTAGCATTAAATAAAAGAGCAGAGACACTAAATCAATAATGGAGACACACAGAGTTCATAACCTATACTAACTAAGAACCCTCAAACCTATTCTAAGTACATGTAAATATCTCAGAGGATGGCGCATGCAATACAATGGGCCGGCTATGGAAACCGTATGCAGAACCCAAGGGGATAAGTAATTGAATAAAGGTGAGAAGTAACGGAAAAGAAGAAGTTCAGAGAGAGAAACCATTCTAAAGGTGGTGATCGGGGGAGAGTAAGTAAAGGGATGTTAGATGCATGCGCGCCTAGCCTGTCCTGAGGAGGACAGCTCCTGTGGACCCTCATGTAGGAGGTTAGTTACACAGGAGCCCGCAAAGGCGCGATGGTCGGCCAATCACGGGCCGATACGTCACAAGACAGCTGGTGTCACGTGACACAGCAAGACACTCACTACCATCTCGCTTTAAAAAGTCTCCTCTTCCCACGCTGGTACTATCATCACTACTATTGATATAAAATATAACCCGTTGTCACAGACGAAAACAAAGACCACCACTGGACTGTCTGTGACAATAAGAGTACTAGGAAAGAAAGAACAACATTCTCTGATAACTGTAGCCCATTTCAATGTCCCTGGCGAGCGCTAGTGGCTAACGAGAGGCGATTCTGCCAGCGCTGGTAGACGTCACACACTTCTCAATCTGCGCTTGGTAAAAGGATATACATTTAGTTCTTTAAGACGTTCCTCGTAATGTTTGTTCTGAAGACAGGGTATCATCTTGGGAACTCTACGTTGAACATGTTCCAATTTGTCTATATCTTTTTGAAGTTAAGGGCACCAGAACTGAACGCAGAATTCCTAAAGTGGGCGGACTATTGAATTGTAAAGAGTGGGGATAATGTATTGATTTATGTTGAAATGATCTACCAATGAAACCTATAATTTTGTTTGCCTTCTTAACAACGTCAACACAATGTTGACTTGGTTTTAAGTTTCTGAATAGTGTTACTCCTAAATCGGTTTCTCTGTCTATACTCTTTAGCTGGGTGCCATTTATCGAGTAGTCTGCATTTTCATTGCGGTATCCGATATGAAGTACTTTACACTTATCTTCATTGAAGCACATTTGCCAGATTTTAGCCCATTCTGAAAGCTTGTTTAGATTGCTTTTGCATATCTTCACCATGTTCATTTGTCAGTACGATTTTTGCGATTTTTTCGTCATCTGCAAACTTTGAAATTGTACAGGTGAGACCTTCATCTATGTCGTTAATGTAAATTAGGAAAATAACTGGCCCCAGCACTGATCCTTGAGGTACACCACTAGTTAATTTGGTCAAGTGTGATGCTTCCCCAGAAATAACTACTCTTTGTTTCCTTTCACTATGCCAATTTTCTATCCACTGTAGAACGCAGCCTTGTATTCCATGTGCTTTTAATTTCACCAATAACCGTTTGTGTGGAACTTTGTCAAAAGGCTTTCTGGATATCTAAGTATATAATATCTACGGCTTTACTTTCGTCATATAGATTTAGGATGTCATGGAAAAATTATAAAAGGTTTGTTAAGCAGGAACGTTTTTTGCGAAAACAATGATGTGTGTCTTTTAGTATATCATTTTCCTCCAAGCGATTGACGAGTCTGTTTCTTATTATTGTTTCAAGTATTTTGCATAGTACTGAGGTCTAGCTGATTGGACGATAATTGCTAGGCAATGATTTGCTACCTTTTTTAAAAATTGGTGTTACGTTCGCAAGCTTCCACTCATCAGGTATATCGCCGGTTTCCAATGATTTGTTAAAGATTAATGTCATGTGTTTGGAGAGCTCGCATTTAACCTTTAAAATCTCTAGGAGAAATCATATTGGGTCCAGGTGATTTGCTTTCATTGAGGTTATCTAAACATCCTAGTACCTCTGCCTCGGTAATACTGATATTTCTAAGAACTTTCAAATTGTTTGTCTGTACTGGCAGTACTGTAGGGATGTCAGTTAGGTCTTCTGATGTAAAGACTGATGCACAGAAGTTGTTGAGAGTATTACTCATTTTGGCATCTTCATTGGTAAAATCTCCATTTTCATCTACCAAGGGTCCAATCGTTGAAGTCACCACTTTCTTCTTCCTGATGTAACTGTAGAATTCTTTTGGATTAGTCTTGCTTTGATTAGCAACATGTAACTCCAAAGCATTTTAACTTTGTTTATTTAATTTTTTAGATTTACGTGATAGATCTCTGAATGCCTGTCTATTTTCATCATTATCGGAGGTTTGTAATCTCTCGTGAGCATTCTTTTTAGCGAGTAAACATTCAGTTATTTCTCTATTCCACCATTTAGGTTTGTTATTACGTGCAGATCTTCTGTTTTTTTATGGTATGCACTCGCGTACTGCGTGTTTAAATTTCTGTGAACGATTTACATGATTGGTTTATCTCATTGTTTAGAAAACTCCAATTGGCTTCTTTAAATTATGTTCTGAGTTTATGGAAATTTGCTCGCTTGAAATTTGGAAATTTCTCATTGCTGGTCTTGACTTTATTGCTATTAAATTGTATACTGAAAGTGATCGTACGGTGGTCACTATTGCAGAATTCATCACCAACAGTCACGTTATCGATCAAATCTTTTTTTGCAAGTACAAGGTCAAGAACATTATTACCGCGGGTTGGAGATTGAACAACTTGATGAAGGGAGCTTTATTGTAGGTTGGCATACAAATAATGTCCAGAGTGTTAAGTAAGAGTGTCGATCCACTTGGTCACTGGTAAATTAAAGTCGCCAAATTTGTTAGTATCGTGTATGTTCCTTATTTCTGCAATTTGCTTGTAAATTTCTTGGTCGGTTTGCACTGATTGGGCTGGGGGCCTGTATATTAATGCTAGGATATTTTTGTTCCTCTATTGTTTTTATTTTGCACGTAAGATGAATCAATATATACTATTTAAGGTTTTGACATGAGAATTGGGCTAAGACTTTCTTTGATGAAAAATATTACGCTGCCTCCATTTTTAGTAACTCTGCTTTTCTCAAACAGTACATAGCTGGGAGGTGAAAACTCTGCTAAAAAAATGCTGTCTTCCGTATTTAGCCAAGATTCTGTTATGCCGATAACATCAAAATTATTTGCAAATTTATTGCGTATACTTCGAGCGTTCACGTAGAAGACCTTTAGAGATGTGGTTCTTGATATCATTTGACGCTCGCCACATGTATTTGATGATTTTGCTTGTCTTGGGTTTGTATTTCTTCTTAGATTTAAGTTGTCCTCCCATTCTGATGACTGTTGGCCCCGCTTTTCTAATGAAGGTTCTTTACGCCATCATTGAGCAGACGGTCAAACCGCGCAGCTCCTTCCTGGTTTAGGTGGACACCGTCTCTTGAGAACAAATGTTGATCATGGTAGAAATTATCCCAAGTGTCGATGAAGCTGATATTCTCTTCCCTGCATATGTTGGCGAGTTGACGATTTATATTCATGGCTGTGGACCAAAAGAGATTCTTTGCGGTTAATCCGGGGAATGATGCCTGAGATGATGATCCTACTAGATTTTTCCTTGTATGTTTTGATAAGCTGCTTGTATTTGTTCAAGAGTTCTTCTGATCGTGTACGCTGGACGTCATTTGATCTGACATGTATGACATAGATTGTGTGTGTAGGGGCCAGCCTGGTTACCTAGGCCACAGCAGCAACTACGTCGTCCACGCCGCCACCCAGGATACAATCACTTTCTGGTCCTGGGTGACCAGATGCAGAACTCCTTGAACTGGCCGCGTACCAAGAGAGAGAGAGAAGGAGAAAGAGAGAGAGAGTAGGCCTATATGCTTACACATTATCTAATTACATATAATATAATCTCTCTCCCTCTCTCTCTTGAGAGAGAAAGAGAGAGAGAGAGAGTTGGGGGGGGGGGGTTATACTTAGAGGTCGTATATTTATATGTCCAAGAGGAAGTCGATATTGGTATGGCATTTAGGAGAGAAGTGGCTGCGAGAGAGAGAGAGTGAAAGTGAGTTTTGCATACAAGCAGCCTCGTGAGGATCAGTATATACGTTGTTGCTTGCTTTCCTTCATACTCCTCTGTCTGTATGTGTGTGTGTGTTTGTGTTCCTAACTGAATTCATGAATATTTTAGTTTATTAATATACCAGGACCTTAAATACGTTTCAGTTACAGCTTTACAACCATTTGTTTATCGCTTACAGTAATTTAAGTCTAGACTGGTGGTAGATAAATTTAGGTGATCGAAATTTTTGAAATGTTGACCTTACAAGCTCCTGGACCAGTGTTGAGGATAAATGTTGAGGGGAAAAGCGCTCGTGTGATACCGGCATTATTCTTAAACATGAGGGAAGTGTGTTATTAATCCCACATCGATCATTGTATATCATCAAGGTTCGTTATAAAAGGCCTGGGTTTCTGCTTATTTTCTTCACTGAGAAATAAGGGTTTAAGAGAAAATGGTGGTCACCTGCTTTTTGTGTCTCCTTTTCTCTCTTTATCTGACTTGCATCGATTCAGCCCCATTCAATCTACTGTTTTAAGACATTTATCCCCATCCAGGTGTCGATTTCTTCCTGGTTCACTATCGCTCGCCAGCATTATATGGAGAAATCAGGTTTCACTGGAGACATTTTTCTATCGAAAAATTTACAAATTTAGCCTACTGTCAAATTTAAAAAAATGCTGGCTCGCTCACGCTAGCCAGAAAAATATCAACACCTGAACGGGGATAAACATCTTAAAACAGTAGGCTGAATGGGGCCGAATGGATACAAGCCAGAAAAACAGGAAGAAAGAGACAAAACAAAACAGACGATGTGGGCCCCCTTAAGAATATGACTCAATTGTGTCTGACCGTTGTTTGAAGTGACATGACGAACACTGAACACTGGAAGGTTACTCAAGTATAAAGAACACAGCGAGATATAGCCCAAACACCTGACATCAATAAAGAACACAGCGAGATATAGCCCAAACACCTGACATCAATAAAGAACACAGCGAGATATAGCCAAACACCTGACATCAATAAAGAACACAGCGAGATATAGCCCAAACACCTGACATCAATAAAGAACACAGCGAGATATAGCCCAAACACCTGACATCAATAAAGAACACAGCGAGATATAGCCCAAACACCTGACATCAATAAAGAACACAGCGAGATATAGCCCAAACACCTGACATCAATAAAGAACACAGCGAGATATAGCCCAAACACCTGACATCAATAAAGAACACAGCGAGATATAGCCCAAACACCTGACATCAATAAAGAACAAGAGGAACATGCTCTATGGTTAAGGGAGCCCACCTCGCTTTTTTTCTCTTTCTCCCCCTCTCTCTTTGGCGTGTATCCATTCGATCCCATTCAGCCTACTGTTTTAAGATGTTTACCCCCATCCCGGTGTCAACATTTTTCTGGCGAGCGGTAGCGAGCCAGCATATATATATATTTCTTTACAGCAAGCTAAATTTGTACATTTTTCGATAGAAAAATTTCTCCGGCGAAGCCGGATTTCTCTATACAATGCTGGTTCGCTATCGCTCGCCAGGAAGAAATCGACACCTGGATATGAATAAACGTCTTAAAACAGTTGGCTGAATGGGGCCAAACGGATACAAGTCAGAGACAAAGAGGAGAAAAGGAGAGAAAGATAAAATATAGGATAAGATAAAACAAACTAAGACACGAGAGAGTGAAGATCATAAGTTATTTCAGTAGCCATCAGCTGTAAATTACAAGATGGGACTGCAATACAGGAAACAGGTAATAGATAATACAAAGGAATACAAATGAAGAAAAACAACAACAGGTATAACGTCCCTTACAAGGCTAGCTGTAAAAACACACACAACCACAACTGTATATAAAACAACAAAACAAAATACAAAATAAGATAAATAAATACAAATAATACTAATAATGATTGCCACAGTTATTAACTATACTCAGTTTCTTTTCATCTGACGTAAAATTGCCACTTCTTCCTCTTGATTTCTTAAAGAGTTTGAAGTTTTTGTAGTGAAATATGTTGTTAATTATGAAAGCTTGGTATTACTATGATAAAGACACATAATAGTTGCACATTTGTCCATCAGCTATCGATAAATAAGTTACTAAGGGATTCAATTTACCGTCAGCTGAAATGAAATAGACTATAGAGGTCGTCAGCTCCAGGAAAAAACACTGTGGACCAGAAAACAGAATGACAGTGCTGTGAACGACAGTGATACGGTCACATTACTCGGGCATAAACACAATTAGTAGGGGATTCATAGCATGATATTTATCTAGGAGATGCTTAAATGTCTGTATTGTATGGCATTCTACAATATGTCTAGGCAATCAAACAGTAGAGACATTAAGAGGAGATGGGTCGTTTTTCTGGTCCACCTTCTTCCTCATGTTTAGCCCCATTACTTTTCAGATTCTATGACATTCGGCCCATTAGCTTGACGATTTTAAGAATGTACGCCTCAGTTCTATGTCAATATTAAGATTTTTTGTGTGATTATGTGTCGATATGATTCTGGCGAGTGAAATCGGAACATTATTCTATCGATAAATTTACACATTTATTTTGAGGTAGGGTCTTGTTTTTTTTTGTTTTTTTTTTTTAAAGCTTGATTGAGGTTGTGGGGGGAGGGGGGGGTGCGGTTGGGAAGGGGGGCTCTAACACAATAGGACTGACAAGATACCAGTAGACTATTATCCCTTTATTATACCCTGGCTGCACAGATCCGACATGGGCACGGCAGGGAGATCAGGTAGATGGTGAGGGAAAGGGGTGAAGAGGAGAGACAGAGAGAGAGGAGAGGGAAGCACACCGGACGGAGAGAGAGAGACGGAGGGTCCGAGGAGAGAGAGAGAGCGAGTGAGAGAGAGAGAGAGAGAAGAGAAGAGACGGAGCGAGAGAGAGAGAGAGAGAGAAGGTGAGAAGAAGAAGAGAGAGGGAGGAGTGTGAGAGATCGGAAGGAAAGTGACGAGAGAGAGAGAAGAGAGAGGAGAGAGAGAAGGAGAGTGAGTGTGAGAGAGAAAGGGTAAGTGAGAGAGGGAAGGAGAGTGAGTGAGAGAGGGAAATAGAGTGAGTGTGAGAGAGAGGAGAGTGAGTGTGAGAGAGGGAAGGAGAGTGAGTGTGAGAGAGGGAAGGAGAGTGAGTGTGAGAGAGGGAAGGAGAGTGAGTGAGAGAGAAGGAGAGTGAGTGTGAGAGAGGGAAGGAGAGTGAGTGTGAGAGAGGAGAGTGAGTGTGAAAGAGGGAAGTAAATAGAGTGTGAGAGAGGGAAGTAAACGAATACTAATATAAATTATTGTTAGTAAAGTACAGTGATATAAGAATAGGCTAATAGTGTCAAGTAACGTGACGTGTATGGATAACATGAATTATTTAAGGGGAGATGGGCCGTTTTTCTGGTCCCCCTTCTTACTCATGTTTAGCCCCATTGGTTTTCAGATTATAAAACGTTCGGCCCAATAGTTTGGCGATTTTAAGACCTTTCGCCTCATTTCTTTGTCAATATTAAGACTTTTCGTGTCATTTAAGTGTCGATTCTTTACTGGCGAGCGTAGACGAGCGGGACATTTTTCCATCAAAAAATTTACAAATTTATCTTAAAGGAGGGTCTTGGGCGGATATTTTTGAAGCTTGATGGAGGTCTAGGGAGGAAGCTCATATAATAGTAACATACACCTGTATGAGCAAATATAAACGACCCATCTCCCCTCAAGACAATTGATTATCCATCGTTGATACTAATTCCCGGCATGCGTCTCCATTATTTATAAACTACAGTTTGTCAAAGCACCACCGCTTAAGATTAATTTGACAGATTGACTTTCTTCTGTCTCCGCCTATATTGCGATCTAAAGGTTTATATTTTATGGTTTACGAAGTGAAGTGTCACGACTGGTAACCTATCCTGTCTCATTATGTTCAATACCGTATGAAATGCAACCATCTTCATTATGTTCAATACCATAATATGAAATGCAACCATCTTCAAGTTTCTGTCTTTGTGTTTTGCCCTTTTAACAGCCCATAAACATCTTCGCTCACGATAAGCTTCTATAAAATGTCTGGTGTCTGTGTTACTTCAGGTAAGAGCATAATTTCCTGGAGCGTCGTTAGACATATATCCCCAATGAATGTCCGCAGGCAACTGAGCACGCTGCACGCCTTGAGTGCCCTTGACGTCTCCCTCACCTAATATCCGCGTCTCTCTCAAAAATTCTATCCTACTGTACTCACTCCACGTCCTGCAAAGACGAAGGTATTAAACACAGAAACAGTCAGATTAGACTGTCGGACGCTAGAGGCGGACGCTGTTGCGCCTTGCGCATTGCTAAGACAATTAATTCCCCTAAATACTAGGCATAAATCTGTAATAATGATTAAATACAGCAATCTCGTAAGAGTAAGTACATCAAGTTCATGTACTGACAATGTTGCTTTGTTTATTTTTTTGCCAGGCGCCGTAATTGCCCAGAACCATGAACATTAGGCGGTTGTCTCGCTAGGTCATGTTACCCGGGCTTGACATTTACCAATAACATTTTGACAGTGCGGCCTAGATCCACCGACCCTTTGATCAGCAGCCGACGCTCTACTGACTACGGTACCGTTACGGCTCGTAACTGTACCGTACTTATAGAGGGTTAGACTAAGAATGTTTACGTTTGTTATTGTGGGTATGCATTTGTGTTGGATTTGTATATGTGTGTGTGTGTATAGTGTATGTGAGTGGACAATGTTTTTGAGTGATAGGTGTTTATGAGTGGGTGGTGTTTGTGTTTGGACAGTGTTTGAGAGTGGATGGCGTTTGTGAGTGGATGGTGTTTGTGAGTGGATGGTGTTTGTGAGTGGATGGTGTTTGAGAGTGGATGGTGTTTGTGAGTGGATGGTGTTTGTGAGTGGATGGTGTTTGTGAGTGGATGGTGTTTGAGAGTGGATGGTGTTTGAGAGTGGATGGTGTTTGTGAGTGGATGGTGTTTGAGAGTGGATGGTGTTTGAGAGTGGATGGTGTTTGTGAGTGGATGGTGTTGAGAGTGGATGGTGTTTGAGAGTGGATGGTGTGTGTGAGTGGATGTGTTTGTGAGTGGATAGTGTTTGAGTGGATAGTGTTTGAGAGGGATGGTGTTTGTGAGTGGTGGTGTTTGAGAGTGGAGGTGAGTGGATGCTATTGTGGTGGATGGTGTTTGGAGTGGATGGTTGTGAGTGGATGGTGTGGTGAGTGGATGGTGTTTGTGAGTGGATGGTGGTTTGTGAGTGGATGGTGTTTGAGAGTGGATGGTGTGAGAGTGGTTGTGAGTGGATGGTGTTGTGAGTGGATGGTGTTTGAGAGTGGATGGTGTTGAGAGGGATGGTGTTGAGAGTGGGGTGTTTGAGAGTGATGGTGTTTGAGAGTGTGGTGTTTGAGAGTGGATGTGTGAGAGTGGATGGTGTTTGAGAGTGGATGGTGTTTGAGTGGATGGTGTTGTGAGTGGATGGTGGTTTGAGAGTGGATGGTGTGGAGTGGATGGTGTTTGAGAGTGAATGGTGTGAGAGTGGATGGTGTTTGAGAGTGATGGTGTTGTGAGTGGATGGTGTTTGAGAGTGGATGGTGTTTGAGAGTGATGGTGTTTTGTGAGTGGATGGTGTTTGTGAGTGGATGGTGTGAGAGTGATGGTGTTGTGATGGTGGGTGTTTGTGAGTGGATGGTGTTTGAGAGTGGATGGTGTTTGAGAGTGGATGGTGTTTGTGAGTGGATGGTGTTTGAGAGTGGATGGTGTTTGAGAGTGGATGGTGTTTGAGAGTGGATGGTGTTTGAGAGTGGATGGTGTTTGAGAGTGGATGGGGTTTGTGAGTGGATGGGGTTTGTGAGTGGATGGTGTTTGAGAGTGGATGGTGTTTGAGAGTGGATGGTGTTTGTGAGTGGATGGTGTTTGTGAGTGGATGGTGTTTGAGAGTGGATGGTGTTTGTGAGTGGATGGTGTTTGAGAGTGGATGGTGTTTGAGAGTGGATGGTGTTTGAGAGTGGATGGTGTTTGTGAGTGGATGGTGTTTGTGAGTGGATGGTGTTTGAGAGTGGATGGTGTTTGTGTGTAAGTGAACATGGGCGTGCAAGAGTTGAGTAAAAGAGAGAGAGAGAGAAATTACATATATACACTAACCACACAGACTTTGCGATTCCAGTGAGATG